>JAJEKV010000095.1:3712620-3963502 GCA_021234155.1 Isoetes taiwanensis | reverse complement strand
ACATATGCAAGGGTGTTTCTTCTCACCTTAAGCACGCAGGCAGCATATGCTTGATAAAAGTGAATCCTCGGGGCTGGGAATTTCCTATTATGCTGCAAAACACCATGAGTTTCTTTGCAAGCATGTGCAAGTATTATTACAAGCGCTTATTTTGTTGCAGCATGGCATTCGAATGAAGTGGAGATTTTTGGAGCTTGAAATCTTGAAAATCAGTGCATCGTATTATTAGAGAACAAGCTCTAGCATGGAAGTCAGAAACTAAAAGTGCAACAAACCAGTGTCAAAAGGAGCATCTTGTCCTTGGAAAGTTCGAGGTGTCCAATTTATTGTGATGAAAGAAAAGTTATGTGCTTTTGTAGAGATTGCTCAAAGTAGACAAATCGATTTGTTGCAAATGAGTCTGGAGTATCCAAAGAAGTTTTTTCATAATCATTTGGGATTATGGAATAACAAGGGCGACCTCTGTGTTGTCGGCGAGACAATAAGCTTGTCTTGGAGACAAGTAACTCCTGCTACATTCGTGATCAAATTTCATTGAGATTTGCTTTGTCATAATTGCAGACAACCTACCATATCCTTATGCAAACTCTAGAAGCCTATTTCCATCATATGAGCCTATGCAACATTAGGGTTCTTTTGATATTACAAAAGGGCCTTCAAAACATGCCAACTAAGCCAAAAGAAGATACATGAACCGCCAATCAGAAATCAGAGCTTGAGGGTCCAGTCAGCAAAACTGTTATAAATTAACTCATTGAATCACATTTTCTAGCATAGCTGTTGATAGAAAAGTCAAAATGAGCTCTCGTTTAGCGCAATAGATAGATCTCATTGAGATCTTTCCAACCTTAGTGCTTTGCACATATATGTTAACCACTTATGATTGTAGAAACTCCAAAAAATGTTATTTTTTAAATCTTTTACTGTCTTATGGGGCTAAAAGATTTGCAAACCACTGAAGTTTTGAAAGATCTCAATGAGATCTATCTATTGCATCAAACAAGAGCTCATTTGGACTTTTCTATCAACACTTATGCTAGAAAATGTGATCCAGTGAGTTAGTTATAATTGTTTTGCTGACTGGATAATCATTATTTTTACTTCATTGGAACCAGCTCAGATTCTTCTGAATCGGGATGGCAACATGTCGTAGTTCCTCTGTATGGGAAGGTAATGGCTGAAATGTGACAAAGGGTCACATATCAGTGCCATAGCAACATCACAGATTTGCATTGCTTTCTGATTTGTGGCTACTTGGAGTAATCAGATTAGCCTAGACAGCCAGTAAGCGAGAAGCCAGAGCTTTGTATCTGCCATAGCGCTTGTGTTATGCCATAACCCAGTGGATCTGGTTGGGCAATAAATAATGTGCTCCAATGTATTTTGCTGGAAGATAAATCCAAAATGACCATGTTTATTAGTTGTGATGCTGCTGTGAATACAACATGCTATTGTTTATCTACTAAAATATAACTTTAAGATCATGTAAGCATCCCAAAAATTAAGAATCGTATCAATTGATATCAGAGCGGAGGTTTACGATTCTTCTAAGAGCTATGTGCAATATGATCATCGGAGCATTTTGAAGTCTCAAATCTCTGAGAGGAATTAGACAAGTCAGGAATGGTGGTGCTGGGAATTTCCTATAAGGCCGCAAAACACCATGAGTGTCTTTGCAAGCATGTGCAAGTATTATTACAAGCGCTTATTTTGTTGCAGCATGGCATTCAAATGAAGTGGAGATTTTTGGAGCTTGAAATCTTGAAAATCCGTGCATCGTATTATTAGAAAACAAGCTCTAATGTAAAAGTTAGGAACTTGAAGTGCAATATACCAGTGTCAAAAGGAGCATCTGGTCCTTGGAAAGTTCGAGGTGTCCAATGTAATATGATGAAGGAAAAGTTATGCGCTTTTGTAGAGATTGCTCAAAGTACACAAATCGATTTGTTGCGAATGAGTCTGGAGTTTCCAAAGATACCATGGGATTATGGAATAACAAGGATGACCTCTAGGTTGTCGGCGAGACAAGAAGCTTGTCTTGGAGACAAGTAACACCTGCTACATTCGTGATCAGATCTCATTGAGCTTTGCTTTGTCATAATTGTAGACTACCTACCATATCCTTATGCAAACTCTAGAAGCCTATTTTCATCATCTGAGCCTATGCAACTTCCTAGCCTGAGTATGAAATCGCAAAAAGCATTCTTGCTTGAGATTGGAACATTCAGATCGTAGTGATCTGAGAGGCCGGTTGGCTGTGGATATTAATATTTGACTTTGGAGGTGGATGGGAAATTTGGATTCAGCTTCTCAAATTGCTTCATATGGTACGAGCTTATGGGTAAAGCTTGTAAGTTAATTTTCTTCATGCGGAATAAAGATTAGAATTCTATGTTTAATGTGTATACCATGGTAGTTTAGGAATGACGAGTGCAATATAATAGGCTTGAACAATAGAAATGAATGCCTCTTGAGGGATTGATAATTGTGTCTGCAGCACAATAGGCTTGAACAAGTGTGCATAAGATGTATATTTTTGAAGAGTACCAATTATTATTACAACACAATTGGCTTGATAAAAGTTGCATCTGTATCTTGGAGATACGCTGTATCGTGGTGGCGATACAATCAAGTAGTACTTTGGAGCTACGAAAGATGATAACGTACTTTGGAAGTACAAGGGATATAATATACTTTGAAAGTACGCGAATATCCATAACCATTACTGGATTGTGCAGCATTATGTAACTTCCACAGTGAGCCATCTTGAGAAGGGATGGATTGAAAAAAAGAGTATCTTAGATGATCGCGGACAGTCTATCTTGAGAAGGGATGGATTGAGTGGTCCACGGCGAATGTGTTATGAAATATCGCAAAAAGGTCAAGGCACTACCATTGGGATGATTATTAGTTGGAATCGAGCTCGAGGAAAATTCCCTAGATAATATCCCATATGAGAAGTTAAGTATTCTAATTAAAGAAAAGGAGTTATTTTAATATCAAAGGCAAGTGCCTGCTAAAAAAAGCTAAAGTCGTGGAGAGATCTATAAAATAGAAGCTAAGCTTCTAATAAATATATCTCCGCAACCGTAGCTCCGACGGAGACCATTTTTACTTCATTGGAACCAACTCAGAGTCTAGTTTCTGAATTGGGAGGAACATGTCGTCTTTCCTCTTTATGGAAGGGTAATGGCCGAAAACATGACAAGGGGTCACATATCACGGCCATAATGACATCACAGATTTGCAATTGCTTTCTGCCATAGTGAGATCACAGATTTGCAATTGCTTTTTGATTTATGGCTACTTGAAGTAGCGAGACTAGCTTGGATTACCAATAAGCTAGAAGCCAAAGCTTTGTATCTGCCATAACGCTTGTGTTATGCCATAACCCAGTGGATTCGTTTGGGCGGTAAATCATGTGCTCCGATGTATTTTGCTTGAATAAAAATCCAGAATGACCGTGTTTATCAGTTGTGATGCTGTTGTGAATATAATTTGAGCATCCTAAAAGTTAAGAATCGTATCAATTGGTATCAGAATGGAGGTTTATGATTCTTCTGAGAGCTATGGGCAATGTGATCATCACGGCATTTTGAACTCTCTAATCTATGAGAGGAATTAAAGAAGCCAGGAATGGTGGTGCTGGGAGTTTCCTATAAGGTCGCAAAACACCATGAGTTTCTTTGCAAGCATGTGCAAGTATTATTACAAGCGCTTATTTTGTTGCAGCGAAATCTTGAAAATTCGTGCATCGTGTTATTAGAAAACAAGCTCTAGCGTGGAAGTTAGGAACTTCAAGTGCAACAAACCAGTGTCAAAAGGAGCATCTTGTCCTTGGAAAGTTCGAGGTGTCCAATGTATTGTGATGAAAGAAAAGTTATGCGCTTTTGTACAGATTGCTCAAAGTACACAAATCGATTTGTTGCAAATGAGTCTGGAGTATCCAAAGAAGTTTTTCCATAATCCTTTGGGATTATGGAATAACAAGGGCAATCTCTGTGTTGTCGGTGAAAGTAACACCTGCTACATTCGTGATCAAATTTCATTGAGCTTTGCGTTTTCATAATTGCAGAGTACCTAGCATATCCTTATGCAAACTCTAGAAGCCTACTTTCATCAGCTAAGCCTATGCAACTTCCTAGCCTGAGTATGAAATCGCAAAAAGCATTCTTGCTTGAGATTGCAAAGATTCAGATTATGGTGATCTGAGAGGCCGGTTGGCTGTGGATATTAATATTTTTGGAGGTTATCTATATTGATATTTTACTTTAGGGAAAACTACTAAAGTACCCTATGAGTTTGTGTAATTACCAAAATACCCCTATGAGTTTCAAAATTACCAAAATGCCCTTTTGTATAGTAGGTGTGTAGGGGCATTTTGGTAATTTTGAAACTCATAAGGGTATTTTGGTTATTACACAAACTCAGAGGGGTATTTTGGTAGTTTTCCCTTTACTTTATTTGCAGGTTTTCTTAGGTTAAGCATTGGGAGAACTCTGCGGATAAGCTATTAGCAATGGATGTGAAATTTGAATTCGGAATCTCAAATTGCTTCATATGGTTTGAGCTTATGGGTAAAGCTCGTAAGTTAGTTTTCTTTATACAAAATAAAGATTAGAATTCTATTTTTGATGTGTATACCATGGTAGATTGGGAATTACAATTGCAACGTAATAGGCTTGAACATGGTATACTAGAAATGAATGCCTCTTGAGAGATTGGTAATTGTGTCTGCAACACAATAGGCTTGAACAAGAGTGCATAGGATGTATATTCTTTAAGAGTAGCAATTCTGATTGCAACACATCTAGCTTGACAAAAGTTGCATCTGCATCTTGGAGATACACTGTATCGTGGTGGTGATACAATCAAGTAGTACTTTGGAGGTACGAAATAACATACTTTGAGTACAAAGAATATAACATATTTTGGAAGTATGCAGATATCCATTATCATTGCTGGATTGTGCAGGATTATGTAGCTTCAGTGTGAATACCATCTTGAGAAGGAATGAATTGAAAGGGAGTGTATCTTGGATGATCACGGACGATCTATCTTGAGAATGAATGGGTTAATACAGAGCAAGCACGAGGAGTGGTCCACAGCGAATGGGTTATGGAAATATGGAAAAGGGTCCAGATACTACCATTGGGATGATTATTAGTTGGAATCGAGCTCGAGGAAAATGGCATAGATAATACCCCATATGGTAAGTAAAGGTCATCTAATACCCCATCGATAATACCCCATATGCCATCTAATTAAAGGCAAGGAGCTATTTTAATATAAAAAGAAAGTGCCTGCTAAAAAGGGCTAAAGTCGTGGAGAGATTTATAAATAGAAGCTACGATTCTAATAGACATATCTCCGCAACTGTAGCTCCAATTGAGACCATTTTTACTTTATTGGAACCAACTCAGAGTCTAGTTTCTGAATTGGGGTGGCACATCTCATAGTTCCTCTGTATCTGATGGTAATAGCTGAAAACGTGACAAGGGATCACATATCACTGCCATAGCGACACCACAAATTTGCAATTGCTTTATGATTTGTGGCTCCTTGGAGTAGTGAGATTAGCCTGGACGGCCAGTAAGCGATGTATTTTACTTGAGTATAAATCTAGAATGACAGTGTTTATCAGTTGTGATGCTGCTATGAATACAACTTGATATTGTTTATCTACTAGAATATAATTTCAAGATCATATAAGCATCCCAAAAGTTAAGATTGTATCAACTTGACCTTGAGCATCCCAAAAGTTAAGATTGTATCAACTTGACCTTGAGCTTTGCAAGGTTAGGGCAGCCCGTCTGCAAAAGAAATGGGCAGTGTACAAGGAAGGCACAACAATCATTCTACATGAATGGCCTTCCAATCCTTGGACTGGCTATGTCTAGATAATTTAAGTAGCACAAATTACCATTAGCATTAGCATTAGCATTATCTTTTTCTTTATACTTTTTGGGCTTCCATGCCCCTTTTGTTGTTTGGTTCCCATCACCAATTTGGTCTCTGTGGATGTTAAAAATCTATCTATCTATCTATCTATCTATCTATCTATCTATCTATCTATCTATCTATCTATCTATCTATCTATCTATCTATCTATCTATCTATCTATCTATCTATCTTATTTTGCCCATTGGCATAGCCCATGTTCAATTCCTGGAGAGCAACTTGGATTTAATGTTTTATTCATGGATATTTAGCTTAAATTTCTCGTTAATATGTAGCTTGTGGCTAATACATTTGATGTGTACCGTATTTGGCACTTGGTTAATGCCACATAAGGGATGCTAATTTTTAGATGATATTGTAGCCACATTTCTTTCTACAGGAGTAAAAGGCTCACCATGGGTATTTAGCCACTTTGCTTAAGTTTTTTATGGTATTTTTTATACATTTGGTTTTTTTTAAAACTAGATTTTTGGAGATAGCAGTCATAATCTTGTATTTTCTAGCATTTTCGAGACTGCGCCTTTTTTTTGTATGGTTGAGATTTGGCTATTAAGTGATTTTGATTATTAACTTGTTAACACACCATCCCTCAAGTTTATAGTGATCCAATGGTTGAGATTAATCTTGGCCAGTGGTTTACTGGAGCCATAACACAGTTCTACTTTATAAAAAAACTAGGGTGTTATCAAATGGACGATAGAGGTCAATTCTAATGGTGATCAGATGGCTCAAAACTCTCGGGGTGTGGTTCGTTATAGGGGGATAATGTCCTGATCCTCAGGTGTTACTTCAAAAAAAATTCGGGCCATAAAAATGGCTTGGTGTGCGTTGCGTGCACACCCGTGCCATTTTGATGGTCCTCAAGTTTTTTTTTTTTTTTTAGTAATGCCCTCAGGCCAGGACATTATCTAGACTTTTACATTTGCTATGCATACATGATGTGACATTGCATTTTATTCTTGTGAAGAAACTTGAACTCTGCAGATTGCAGATGTAAAAGGAGTGTGTTTATCTTTCTTCCTTTTTACCGTCATTATTACGAATAGATACATTAATTTTCCTGGGGTCTGCAATCTTAATTTCAGTTGTTTTGCTTTGACTTTGCAAGGGATTGGCCTTGTCAAATTATGAATTGATGATGATGCTTTATGCTACGTGAAAGTGACGTTTCATGGTTTTACATTTCATGCATATGATGTTGTGTTTGTTAAGTTCTTCTTTATAGATTGCAATACTTTTTCTAATGTACTTGTAAAAACAAGTGGGAACTTTATAGAATAGAATAGAATAGAATAGAAGAGAGCGGTTACAACTTGTGCAAATATGAGTCATGTGGGACGTAAAAAGTATTCAATTGAATTCAATATGATTAAAGCCGGCAACAAATTGGACGTAAGATGTGTTCAGTTCAATTCGATATGATTAACAATTTGGGGCAATAGGCCAGAAGGTGGACAGGCACCAGCCCCACAGTGTATTACAAAGTTGACCAACTGGGCTGTTGGTTGGAGTGTAACGAGAGAGACGGACAAGATTGAAGATTGAATGTGAATGGAGGGCGAGGATGGGCGCCAAAAAAATGGGAGGAATAATGCACGAATGAATTGAGTAGGGGGTTGGAAGCTTCATGCCGAAAGTTGACAAAAACGCGTATAGTAGCGAGGGGTATAAAAAAAAATATAATGCAGTAATATTCAGTGATATTCAAAGGATACCTGCTTTTTATCTCATTTATCAGTGTTTCGAGGAGATCGAGCGTTCAGGCGGACCAAGTCGGAATTGACATAACCGTAGCATGAAGACGAAGCCAGCTCCAATCAAGGTTGCAAGGCAAGGCTATGGCGTTCGGAAGCCGCCCATCAAGCCGGCTCCGAAGCCGCCCTCATGGCTGCCAAAAAAATCCGCCATAGCCAATCCGGCAGCCATGGCAGCGCAGAGACCAGGCCCGGTTATCATCCACACATACTCTCCAAAGGTGCACGAGATAGACGCAGAGAATTTCATGCGCTTTGTTCAGAATCAGACCGGCTGCGTGGATACAAGGCAGAGATGGGAGGATCAAAAGAGGGCCAGAAATTCGGGCCAAAATTTGAAGGATGAAGAAACGGGTAAGTCCCCTACATCGAGCCCTCCCAATAATAACAGCTGTTCTACATCTGGCCATTGTGCCACTCGCACATCTGGCGAATTTGCCAATGGTACTAGAGCCAGTTCTTCTATATGGAGTGGAAGTATGGGGTCTAGTTCTCCCAAGGGTGCCTGCAGTTTTCAAGGCGTTCCTCGATCTAGATTGTTCCATGGTCGGACGAGATCTGTTCCTACCCCTCTCAATGTTCCAAGACCAGCGCCTGGCTCATTGGCTGCAATGTTCCCTTCTGATTCTCCAAGACTTCATTGTTATTCCCCTAGGCCGAATTTCTCTCCAGTTATCTCCCCTCGAGCTGCCTGCTCTACCCCTTCCCCTAGCTCTCTTCCTTTGTGGTCTCCCATTCCTAGCCCCAGTAATGTCTCTCATGATTTCCTCAGAGAATTGCCCCTCCTTTCCCCCTCCCCCAGAATTGGCCCCCTCTTTTCTCGTTTGTATGAACCCTACCCTTGACTCTTCCTTGTACCACAACTAGTGCTAGCTCTAGTGGATGTTAAAAATGCTCTTTTTCTCCTACCCTTTGGAACCACAAGTAGTCATAGCTGAAACTCCAACTAAGTTTATGTGCTAAACATTCAGCCATATTTAGCTGTAGCTTCAGCTCCGTCACTACTCCCTAGTTCTCGTCTTGCAGCCTGCTTGATCGATCATTGTTTCCACATGAATCCTTTGTCAATTCACACAAGCTTCACATGTATGTGGATTTCACATATTTTTTGTTGAAGTAGAAGGCAAAGTGTGTTGTATATCTGTATATGTATTTGTTGTCAAACACGGCTGCTTTCATTGTATATGATTTTATTTCTAAGTTGACTTATATGGGTGTGCAATTTTTTATTTACCAAGTACACTAGGTTGTGGGGTACAATATGTAAGGCAAATGTCATCATCTTATATGCCTTTTGGCCTTTTGCTTTTCGGCGGTCCCACTTTAGCTGTTCGATTACGACGCTATAATAATATCCTTTGCAATTCATGAAGAAAATTCAGCTCTATCACATTATTTTATCCCAGCAAGAATGCAGATTTGGGTTTTCTAATAGTTAAAGAAAAGTCTTTGTTTGCTACTTGCAAATGACTTCAAGCCACCCTAGAGAGATATCATTATAAAGACGACTATGCCTTAACAACCAAAGACCACCATCTTCAATGTGCAAGCTTGACATTTACCTTTTGGCCGAAATCAAAACACATTTATCTTATATATTAACAAGTACATGTTTGTTATTCTACTTTATCTTTGCAATTATTTGTTTGTTAATAGATGCTATTCTCTCTTTCTTTGCTCCAGCGCTGTAGTATTCTTAGATCACATTATCTTTTTCTTTTTCTTTACTTCTGGATTCTCAAATTTTCAATTGTCCCTCGGGAGAAAATCATAGATTTGGAGGGGAGATCATATAAGAATATCATTTTTGATCTAGATGAGTTAAGGAGGGATGACCATGTTCCTCCATTTTGGATTGCCTTTGGATGTTACGAGAATATCCTTTTTGGATTAACTTGCACTACGTGATTTCGCCCCTTAGATACGCCCATCTGACGACTTGGAGATCCCCCTTATCATGTGTATATATACACGTATGAATACGACACGATAGGCTATGCCCCACATCTGATTTGAAATCCTCATCGCCATATAAATATCTCCACAAGCACTATCTGCTTTAAATGGGTTTCTGGATATGCGCATTCTATGGTCTCAAACAAGAGTGCATGTCCCATGAATTCTATGGTGGAAGACCCCCTCATGACGTATGGATTATGAATAGGATGGGCAAGGCAGAGCACACAAAATATGCGGGGCCTTAGGACTTGAATTAAATTGAATTGGATTAGCACAAATCAATCTATTGAACAAGTATATGTTGTTAATAGTAAAAGCATTACTATTAAGAATAGAATAGAATAGAATAGAAAAAAAAATGGTAACATTTTGCTGAGATTATCGACCCCACGTCTGTCCTCAACCTAGAAATATCATCTTACTAATTTTTGAGAACAGAAAATAAACTGCCTTATATAAGGAATGATAGCCCTATGCAGATCTCATCCTTTCTTAAGCCCATAGCCAATGCTGTATGACTTTACGCTTTAACACAAAGCAAATAGATAGAAGAAGAAGGATTAACTCTAATTTTCCATGGGCCAGTTAATATAGAACAGAAACTTTAGCTCAATCAAATCAAACCTAAGAGTTGCGCTCCAGATCACAAGCATTGCCTTGAATTTCATTATATCCATGCATCAGCTTATTTTGGCAATTGTCACACTATTCTCCACTATATTTTCCAAGCTATTTTTTCCAATAGCTGCTTCAGAGTTTACAGCAGTTCCCTCGACGTTTTGCATGATATTCTTGTCATCCCCATTTTTTGCCAATGCATCTAAGAAGCCAGATGTAATTTTTTTTTTATTTTATTTTTTTTGAAGGACGAAAGCCAAAAAGTTTATTAATCAGAGAAAAAGTACAAAATTTACATGTCTCATCTAACTGTGTAAGCACACAAAGATGCCACAGGAGCACGAGCCTGGAGCACAATGTACTTACTCCAGAATAGGAGACTAATGATAAGAATCAATTCGGAGGTACTGAATCCAGATGCGATCCACCAGTTCTGAGTCAAGGGAAGAACACTCGTAAGCTGTCAATATCTTTTTCTGGGCCACTGTAATAACACCGTGCGCAGATGAATAAATGCCCTGAAAGATGTGGTGTCTGCGACGCTCCCATATCGACCATAGGAGCCAACCGGAACCAAGGTGAAATGCCCTCTGTTTAGCTGAAGGCCATCCATTGGGATAGGACGCCAAAAGGATGCATTGGCAGTCATCCCATGCCCATGCCCATGCTTTTGCTAAAAAAAGGCAAGAACAAGACTCATCACATCTTCTACAAATTGCGGCTCCTGCGGCTTACAGCGGGCAAGATGCCAAATGTAAAGCTGCCTAGCCCTAATGTTACCGATAGTCCTTAGTTTAAGGCCTCTGTATTGCTCACGAACTATGACTCCAACATATATCATAACCGAAATCATACCTTTAGGAAAACAACTTGGTGTCCTTTTGCTCACGTGCTGATGCATGGCCAGAGCTTTACTCTGGCCGCTTTTGTTTTTCACGGTCGTTCCAGTTGGAGATCATCCGCAATTTTAGGTTAAACTCGCTTCATAGTGCATGAAATTCGTGATCTCATAAAATGACAAATCTATTCCAGCATCTAATATTAAGAAATCAAATTTAGTCCATATATTTAGGACCTTTAAAAATTAACAATAACTTGTTGGATCTTTCTTCATTCAAGTTCTCACTTTTTAACCCAAGCATTCTTTCTAAAAAACCAGGGATATTCCCATAGCTGAATTCAACATCAAAGGTAATTTTAAGAAGGGTAATCAAACACTCACATAATATGTTGTAGCACCCTTGTCTCTTACCCTATATGACCATGTACAAACTCCTCATCATGTTGTCTGTCGAGTTGCTTTCCTGTAACTTGAACAAAAACCATGTTTTGCAAGATAATTTCAATAATAATAAAAAAAAGGAAACTCATATATACAGGATCTTACTCCGTTCAACCAATGTAATGGGTATGAAGCTTAAATAGAATAGAATAGAATAGAATAGATTTTTTTGACGTCCACGAAGACCAAGAGGCCATGGGAACCATACAATGGCCTAATACAACCATTACTACTGGGATTAAAAAAAACCCCGACTCGAAAGGTTTTCGACGGAAAAACCTTTGCAATAATGATGATACTAGACAAATAAGAAAAAAATATGAGTAGGCCATGATGACTACTGAGGGCTTAGTAATTGAAGACACTCATCTAGAACCTGAAGTATCTATAATGCCAAGTCATGCACAGATGGGGCTCTAAAAAGTTGTTGGAGCGTTGAATGGAATGCTAAAGTCAAATTATCATTCATGACCATTTCAAAAGCAAGACATCTTAGCAGAATATAGCTTTCATTTTCAATAACTTTGTAACTGGCAAAATACACATAATCTTGCTTCTTGTGGCAATTGCGGTCGTTCCCATCTATCTATCTCAATCCGTAGCTTGTGGGACCTTGTGCAAATTGATGAAATAGAACAACAACCAATGAAGCTAAGAATAGAATAGAATAGAATAGTTTTTTTAACGTCCACGAAGACCAATAGGTCATGGGACCCATACAATGGGCTAGTACAATCATTACGACTAGGATTAAAAAACCCCTGCCTCGAAAGGTTTTCAAGGGAAAAACCTTTGCAGTAATGATGATACTAGACAAACAGAGATAATGACTACTGAGGGCTCAGTAATTGCAGACGTTTATCTAGAACCTCAAGTATGTATAATGCCAAGTCATGCACAGATGGTGCTCTAAGTTTATAGCCAAACTCCATGGGAGACACCTTCCTTATTCAGCCCCCCTTGTGACATGGCATCAAATCTAGCCCTCCAATCAAGCATTCAACGGTCGGATGCTATGCCCGTCAGCAGGGGGCTGAATAAGGAAGACTAGCCCTCCATGGCTGGGACTCCTTGCAATCTTCTAGAACCATCATCGATGCCAGCAATAAAATGCCTCATGTTTGTGATCTCTTGAGCATGGCATAAAATACGTCATCCAGACATCTCACCTGTACAAATTCGGCTCCACCACTACAGATTCAAGAGAATAAATAGGGAGCATGCAACAGAAAAGGATTCCAGTCTTTTGTTTCCTGTACCTCGCCTAGCCCTGCGCTTCCTTCACCTCGTCTAACCCTGCTTTTGGTAAAAAATAAAGGCACGAAACCATAAACCCTAAAATACATCTGGTCGAGTGCATGTTCAACTCATGATAAGTAAAAGATTCATAGGAGAACCATTGGAAGTGGCACAAAAATCAAGGTCACCCTATGTGCACCCTAGATGTAGAAATTAGTATATCAACTAAATACTATTATTGAATCATATGAAAATCATAGAAAAAAAATGGAGTGAGAGCTATGGTGTCATATATTATTCTTTCACAAGAGACAAATTTTTGGCCTCTGCAACATTCTGCCCTGAAGAGTGCCATATACATTATATGTGCATAAGCAGGCACTAGCCACAATGATTTTATTCTATAAACATGTTATTATTTACTTTCTAGTATCATTATTGAAAACATTTTTTCATTGAAATTTTTTCAAGGCAAGGGTTCTTTAATCTTAGTAGTAATGGTTGCACTGACTGACCCATTGGTTCCATGACCTATTGGTCTTCTAGACGTATTATATTCTATTGTCAAGAACATCTTAGCTTCAATTTAGGAACCCTCTTGCCATGTCTATTAAATATACTTGGGTATCCCATCTTCATCATAGCACTCAACTTCTTATGGAAATTGAAACATCAATATCACATGTCAATTCAAGACAATCTTTTGTGTCCATGGTATACTTGGGTTAGTGGCATGTTTCAGAATGGAAAAAGTAAAAAAAAAAACAGTCTCTCTCTCTGTTTTTTTTTGTGTGTGTGTGGACAAGTTTTACAATTTAAGTAGTTTAAACACGACTCCATTGATATGCATGGGGCTTGCAAGGAAAATGAGAATTTGTTTTCATCCACTAAAGACCAATTGGGCGATATGACATCTATTAGAAACCAATTGGGGTGATGTGAGAAGACAACATTTTCTTTGATGAATCTTCTAAAAAATAATTAAGCGAATCTTACAAAAATATTGTATTTGATAATTGAGGCTCAATCAATAAATTTGAATGGATGTGAAAGACATACATGAAGATGATGCCAAGTTGAATGATTTGACGGATTAACCGCATCTAAATGCATATAAATGCATATGTTAGAAGGTAAAGTGTATTAAGCTTTGCAATGTACAAGAAATACACCAATTAGGATTTGAATTGAAATATATATATTTTTTTTTTATCATCCACAAAGACCAAGAGGTCTATGTAATTGAATACGAAGACCAAGAGGTCTATGTAATTGAATACAAGAACTACAGAAAGCCCATTGATAATTGTTGTACAGGATTTAAAAAAAAAAAAGAAAACCCGCCCAAAAAGGTTAGGTCAGGCTAAAAAATCACTTAATGGGCCACTCACATGAATAAATTTTTTTTGGCGCTGAAGATGGGCTGAGTAAACAAAGTCAGCAGCTGAAGCATTGCCTGAGCATCATGCATGGCGCAAGAGCTGAGGCCTCTCAACGGGGCTGAAAATTCCAATTTCAGCACGGGGTCAGCAGATTCTGAGCTGGCCCATTGCTATTTGTGCATGTGAATCCCACATAAAGCTATGTATAATAATGCCCCCTTAAGGGTGCTTTTTAAGCCATTGTACATCCAACATTTTGAGGATGTCTAGCTGACTGCTAAAATCTGATGCACTCCATTAAGATTTCTGTGTTTGGACAAAGGACTTCCAATCAATGATTCCAAATCTGCCTGTTTTATCATTTCAGCAGCCATAGTCCCTGTTAGGCTCCTCAGATCCAACCAGTCTGTTATGTCCTTGAACACCAGCTCTATTGAATCATCAGGCTCTGCCACTGTTAATCCATGCCACATTCCATTGTATATCTTTATGCTTTTGTCAAAGCTTTGTGATTTATTGTACAAGTCTTTGCTGCACTGTGGATCAGTTACTGTGTCTTCTTCTCCATGCAGAACTAGAAATGGTAAAGTTATCTGCATTATATTCAAGCACAAATATGTCATTCAAGAATTTGAACAAATCCTATCCTAAATCGCGCAGAATCATATCTATACCTCATCAAGATTCTGTTCTATATCTGTGCTTGCTTTTAGAAGCTCCAGGCCTGTTTTTACTCTAGGCTTGCCTTGATATGCATAAGGATTTGCTCTTATCTGTAAAACCAGCATAAAGTTGGAATTTTTTAGTTTGGTTCATGAAGATAAAGAATATCATATCAGAGAAAATTCGAAGCAGTATTTACCTCTTCCCTCTTGATTGGATCTTTGAAAGCAGAGTTAATTATATCATTACTAGGTACTATCTTCCATGTAGCGATTAAAGGGGAGATTTTGATTAATAAGTTAGTGATGAAAGGGTTGGGTTTTAGTTTCTCAGAAATCTGCAGCAAAAGAAAGCATCTAACATGTCAGAAGTTTCAAATTTGCAAAAAATATCAAGAACAAAGCAAAAAAGACTGGTTCTGAAGACTTGATTCTGATTAATACCTTACACATTGGAGCTACAAGAACAGCTCCGTTCCAAATTGTAGGCTCTTTTCTGTGCAGAAGAAGAGCAACCGCCCCTCCCATGGATTCCCCATATAGAAACCTTGCTTTGTTTCTATATTGAGGCAGTTCTGCGTAAACAAAATCCCCATTTTAGCATGCCAGATTTATGGAATTCTTCCTTCAATTATGCCACAAATCTATATTTTAGTTTATACCTCTAACAGATTTGAAAAAATCAGCACAGTCGTCTACTACGGTGCTAAAATTGTCAATGTAGCATCTCAGCCCCTCGGATTTGCCATGTCCTTCATAGTCTATGCCATAGACTGCATAGCCAGCTTTTGCAAGCCTCATTCCGGTGCCTGTTCTTCAAAAAACAGAGTTTTTAGCCACTTTTTTCTTCCATTTATCGTGATTTGATCTTAAATTATGTCTTTTACCTTTCATGAAGATGCTTGTTTCCATTCCGTATCCTGCAAATTTGCCACAATTGGACCCATATTCAATTTCCAATCGACATGCTTAATAATCAAAATAGGATTTTTAGTTGAATGTCAAGCTTACCATGGCATAAAAATACCACGGCCTTTACTAATTGATCCGTTGGAAGCCATCTGCATGTGAAGAGCCTCATATTCCTCGAATTTTGTATGAATTCCTGGATAGCAAAAAAAAATCGATTCAGGATTTTGCTTCTAATCCTTTTGATTGCAATAAAATGAGTAAAACACCCACCTCTTCATATTTCACGGGATTTTTACAAATATCCATTTCAAAACAGGGCAGAAACTTGCAAATGGATTCTTTTCTGAGCACCCAATTCACAACCGGAAGTTTGAAAAGGGATTAAAGAAAATGAAGAGCTGGATTGAAGAACAGCGTTGAAGAAAGTGAAGAACTGAATGGAAGAACAGCGTTGAAGAAAACGAAGGACTGGATTGATGAAACAGGATTGAAGAACTGAAGAATATAAGAAGTCGGGCTCTTCTTATACGCAGAGAAGCAGCATTTAGTTATAGATTTTTTTTGAACGCGCAAGCTGCAGCAGCATGCTTCTCAGAAGCTCGGAATCCGTTTCTAGAAGTGAGAAGTCAAGGACGACCAGTTACTATGGTTCGGCCAAAAAAGCCTTTTTCCCAGTTTTGTCAAAGCCTTTTTCCCAAGATATTGAATTGAATTTTTTAAAAGAAAGGCCTTTTTAGCTCCACGTTAACCCAAAACTAAAAACGTTTATATCATTCGTATATGTTTGCTTCATGACGTGCTCCTTTATCTACCTGTAAAATCCGGTCCATTTCATTATCAATCAAATATAAATATCTTGGCTCCCAAAATAAAATAAAAAATAATAAAAAAAGGGTAGAGCGCTCCTAGCACATCATGGTTGGGGAAGAATGCCATCCCAGTTTACCTTCCACATAGTTCCATCAAGTTCACCTGCATCTATCTATAAGCTTACATCCCGCATATTGATCCCTACATGATTAGGAGTTGATCGATCTCTATTGTTGCTCCAATATCACATTGACTGCACATTTACATGTCGAGGTCTTATTCAACTATTGATTTCACCATATATTACGTCTAGTGATTGATGACTGTTTAGTTCATAAAGTTCTAAACGACTTCAAGTTCGCACCCTAATCGAGACATATAAGCATTGTAGGTTTGGTGTGTAAATCCCATAGACCAGTTGGTCTCTAATAGATGTTAAAAGTCCTCCTCTTCTTCATATTCTTCTATATATTGGTTAGATAGAATGCCACTATGTCAAATTGTTGTGGATCCAAAAGCTTGTCCCCATGTAATCATGGCCCGTGCATGTCACCATGAAGGGCATATGCCTTGCTTATGTTTCTTCTCATGTTTTACAACTTGGCCTTTTGGTTTCACTAACATTAAAAGAACGAAACAAAAAGAGAAAAAATTAAAGGAAGGAAAAAAGTTTATTAATCAAACTTGGGAATCACAAAATGTGCATATATGTAAGCACAAGAAAATGCCCCCTGAACACGAGCTTGAAGCAGTATCTAATTACTCCAGTAGAAAACCAATTCACTAACGTCAATTTGTTGTGAACCCAAAAGCCTTTCTTGTCACGCATCCTTTTACCCTTATATATCAACTATGAAGGGCTGGCCTTCCTTGTGGTTCTCATATTTTACAACTTGTGTTAAGTCAACTTGTTGGCATTAGATGACTTTTCACTTTTCATATTAAATGTGGCCCTCTTTGCGCTAGGTTGCTTCTTTAGGATCGCTTGCCTTGACAAAATGTTCATCATTTTCTTAAGAAATGAAAACTTTATAATAATTTTTTGTCTCATGTGAAATAGAAGAAAAATGTCAATTGTCTTCACATAAATGAGGAAAAGGACAGCATCATAAATTTTTATGTGAAATTGAATTGAATATGAAACGCGTAGTGTACCCTATGAGTTTTATAATAATAAATGAGTTTTGAAATAGGCCCTAAAGATGAAATTATGTTCAATAATGTTTTATCCCTCCTATTTCGATTTAAGATATTCCTACTATGGATGTGGGGGTTTTAGTGGTGGGATTTCGACTAATACTATCACAACTCACTGATACAATAGAATTGTGTAATCAAGATGACTGTGCCTGCCCTTTAAACGGTTTTGAAGCATTTTTTTTCCGCATGATTTCTCCTCTAGTGCTAAACCATTTTGTTTCATTCCACTTCGAGGTGAATTACATTGGGATGCTCATAAAAACAGATAAGGGCAAAGAAAAAATGGATTGAGGCATTTTTGGATTGAACCAAGTCCCAAAAACGCGAAGCACGTGCAATAAGCATGTAGTTGCGCAGTTTTGCCATGCACTTACATCCGGAATCCCAAGAGTTAGAATCACTGCAACCAGGATATTCATATCATAAGCCCTCCTGTTCAACTTGCTCACAATTGATGATCGTTACTCTGCATTTATACGTTTAAAGTGGTACTATTTTTTTGGAGAGTAAATTTGATCAAGTATTGGGCGTAGATGTTTTTTTTTTTTTTTTATTATTTATGCATTCATACATCTCCATAGCGCACCATATCGATAAATTGTATTTGTTTTTTTCACAAAACCCCGAGGACGGTTATGGCAGACAGTGGGACTGCGGACAACTATGGCTATGGGATGACAAAATGGCAAAGAAAGTAGAAATGGTAGTTACTAGGCTTAGAACCAGAGGCCAAACAGATTGATAAATCAAGCTCAATAGATTTTTGACAGATTGATCCGGCCGCAAGTCCAAAAGTAGCTGAAACGAGCATATTTGGTAGAAGTTTTGGGAAACACACAAAGACCAATCCTTCATTTTCTAATCTATTCTGACTGTATGTTTGGAGCGGCATCTTTTGAAGCCCAAGCATCCATTGAAACATGCATGCAAAGCAATCTTGTATATCTCCATTCAGTATGGCTTACCGACAATATGACCTGCAAATCCGACCTATTCCAGGTCGCTACAATCATCCTTGTGCGAATCAACTGGCAGCATCAGTTCACCCCCTTACACAGAGACGATGGGTTCTTGCAGGTGTTGTCTCTATTCAAGCATGCTATGAAGCGGGTTGCCTACTGTCTTGGCCTGAATTTCAGGCAAGTTCCTGCTCTCTCATTGAGACGCGTCTGTAGGAGAAGGTCGCAAAAAATTTACCTCTTATGGTGCAAGTTGGTGTTACCAAAAGGGTGCCTTGGGACTGTCATGAAAATGTTCACAAAGGCAAGCACTTTGTCAAATCCATATATCGCCTTCTTTTAGCACACCCCTCCAGTTGCCAGATGGGTGGCACCTACAGGTTCCACAGCCCACTTTGCGTCGTACATGGCGATGGCTTTGGGATAAGTTGCTCCACTCTAAAGTCTCTGTACTATGGTGGCAAGTTATCCATGGATGCCTGCATGTTAATGCCTTTCGACATTGTTATAATCCTTGCATATCTGCAATATGCCCGCTCTACCTTTCAGATGTTGAGACTCTTGAGCACTGTCTCTTCGATTGTCCAGAGGTTCAACCGGCGTAGTTCTGGCTGCAAAGCTTGTTTGACAGTGCATTGGACTGCCAATGTATCCTCTTGGTGTCCTATCCCACTACATGGCCCCCAGCTAAACAGTGGGCATTCCTTTTTTGTTCTAGTTGGCTCCCATGGTCAATATGGGAACGTCGCAGACACTACATCTTTCAAGGCATTTGTTCATCTGCACGTGGTGTTATTATGGTGGCCCAGAATAAGATACTGACAGCTTACGAGTGTTCCTCCCTTGAGTTAAAAATGACGGAACGTATCTGGATTCAGTATCTTCAAATTGATTCTTATCGTTAGTCTCCTATTCTGGAGTAAGTACATTGCGCTCCAGGCTCATGCTCATGTGGCATCTTTTTGTGCTTACACAGTTAGATGAGACATTTTATCTGATTAATACAATTTTGGGCTTACGTCCTTCAAAAAAAAAGATTCCGTGTGCAAATTCGACCAGTCATGTGCAGTATGCTCGCAGTTAGAGCAGTGAACAGCAGGCCTACTAGATGTTTATCGGCTGCTAATTAGGGATCGAAGCTCTCAAAATTCATAACATTGACAACTCCCTACCAGACATCCGCACTGATGGATGTAAATTGTGGCCTCATTTACCATGCCTCGAAACTGGCCATAAGCCTATGCAAAACCTTAAGCCCATGCTTCGGAAATCCTAAGCTTTTGGAGACAAGAACCAAGAAGCCCCTTTCCCTAAGAACTAGGAAAGCTGAGATGATGGCCTGCTCGGATTGCTCAGACGCTTGTGGTCCCAGACCCTTTTTTAAGGGGAAGAAAATATCAGGCACAAACTAATGGTCCATTTTGTTTGAGAGCTTTTTGATTTTGCAAATGGTTAAAACGTATAAACATTTTATTTTTGATTAAAATCTTTTGTATAACCTGCTGTCATCGCACAAAGTTGTAATTCCATGTTTACTGAACTTGTACGACCAAATGTTACTGCATTGTACTTTCTGTTGATGCTAAGCTCAAAACATTCCTCTTGATATGTAGCACTAATAAAGGGATGAATTAAAGCAAGATGGAATACATCCTCGAAACCTGATACATTAGCATTTGTCCTAAATATAAAAGCATCAAATGTAATAGAATGAAACCACTTCCACATTATTTACCATTCCAAAAGATTTGTCAACAAAGATTAGATGTTTACCATTGGAACAACTTTTCTTAAATGAAATGAGTGGCATCTGAGAAATTGTTTAGATTGCAGCAATTTGATCTGGGCTGTTAACCAATCAAAGTAATGGGATCTCGATTGGGGCTTTTTTTTTAAATCTAATGACTGGCAGTCGATTGATTAGAATGCTATAAATAACCGATTTCGATAATTACTATTGTAGGCACAGTACAGTCACAGCAATTTGATCCGGCCAATTAACCAATCAGAGTACGGGAATCTAGAAGGGGAGTAGCTATGTTTCTGAATCCGATCCAAGAATCTCCAAGAAAGGCGGAAAGGAAGAGAGGTTCAACGGTTTAGGATTCCATGGGTGAGATAGCTAAAATAAAATTTAAAAATTCAGTTAGACCCCTTACTTAGCGCCATTATTTAGGGCTAAAAATGGCATCATTTATGCCACTGTAGCGTGCGAGGACCCCAAGGTATTTAGTTTGTGCAGCAATGTAGTTACATTTGATTTTAGTCTTTAAATGATCTATGGATGTCATATGCTCCTTAGACGACCATGGACCTCATGTTAGGGGAGTATTTTATGTACGACATTTTGGTGTAGGTCCATGCTTTCATCCAAGTGTATTCTTAAAGAGCAACAAGATTGGAACTTTCACAAGCTGAGATCAAACAAAATTTCTCACAAGCTATTGGCTTTATAATAAATCTCCAGATATTAACAGGCCCCTTATAAAGGATCATATTACTCCTCTTCATGGAAGGCAGAATTCTCTCACAGTTTCTCGTCTGCAAGGAATACTTAGAACTGAAAAGGCTGTGTTAAACTTAATTTAGTTTCTATTGTTTCAGGGTCCTATTTCCATTTGCAACCATTTTTTTTTTGTGTATCCAATTCCAAAAGTGTGTGAAATGATCATAAATCGTGAAGAAAGAATAATGTGTGCCAGACTGATGATCTTGTATTTGTAAAGAAGAGCACTTGAAAATGGCAAAATTTCAAACATAAGTATACAATCTCTGAAAGTAGGAATTCAGGGACATCTAAATAAGGGGTGTAAAATCGCTAGTGGGGTACAACTTTTGGCGAAGCGTTTAAGCACTTTAAGTGCTGAAACTCGCGGACGTCGAAGCCCGTCACGCCCTTCTCCCTCCTTTTCCCCTGGGCGCGAAAACTCAGATCAGTGTTTCACTGTTGATGATGGGGGCATGGAGCGCGGATGATTTCCACAGCATCAGAGGTCTGTGCAATTCGGGGGCGAAGCCCCACGAGGAAGAAACTTGGTTGGAAAATAATGTCACGGATCAAGATTGGAATTATGTTTGGACAAAGAAGTTGAACAAGGGAAAGATAAAATGGCACTGTGCAAAGGAGCATCTTCAAGAGAAGTTGGGAACATTTTGCCGAAAAATCTACAAGAATTGTCACAACAAAAGTAAGAAAGCAACTGGCCCTTGCTTTTGCGTTTGAAAATTGCACTAGATCAATAGTTGCACCTGAGGAACACAAAGTAAATCAATGTATTTGGTTGTGCAATGCCAAAGATACCACAACAATAGACAAGTAAAAACAGAGGCAGATGTTGTAGCACATGTTAGGAAAACTGAAATGAAGGCAAAGCCAAAGGTGGCAGCTGGATCAAATGAGATCAGTGCATGTGATGAAAACATAAAACCTTAGAGAATGCAAGATCAGAGATTGGAAAATCGGTTTTACTTATCACAAAGAATCTAGAAGCAAAGAGGGAAGTGAGCTGAAAGGCAATGAGAAGGCCTCCTCAATTACGTAAAATGATGTTGGAAGAGGCCGAGAACAGCTTTTAAGACAGCCACAAATGATTTGGCTACAAAAAGGGAGGAGTTCAAGCTTAATCCAAACCGTGAGTTGGAGGCGTAAATTAAAGATTTTAGCGGATCATCCCGGATGGAAACTTGGCACAGAACAAGGTACAAAAAGCAATGAACCCTACATCTGTTAATGAGCGGGTCAAATGTAAACTCAAACTTGAGGAGGAGTTAAAAGTTCTCGAAGAAGAACAGAGACTTCTGCAATTCTACATAAACAATTTGTGGAAGCTGAAAATATTTAGCATCTCTACTATTATACGAGATAAGTTGTTAGTGGAAGATCCATTTTATACATGTTCAACATGTGGTCTGGAATTCACTAAAGCTTACAGGTTAAGTTTAGCACTGAATTGCCAATATGAGTATCATATAGCTTGTTGTTCATTGTTGAGAGGAGGACAATGTATTCATGGTTGCCCCGAAAGGTGCGAGAGGGTGTATTTGACGAGCTAGGTTTTGGCCATGTTGCGTGTGCTTCTTCAAATAGTACACCAAAAAGGATGTGTTAATCCGTCCCGCAATTGAGGTCTCACCCTTCGGGGTTCAAAGAAGGACAATGGTGCCATTTGAAGATGCACAACACCCAAAGTCCTATAGGAGTACGATCAATTGTGGCCCGATTTGAATGCAACAACAGAACCACCACCACCAGTCCAAGAACCTGTCCAAGAAGCTATAGAGGAAGCTATAAACACAAAGACCAAGTTGTAAACACACCACCGGTTAGGGAAAAACAACAGACCGATTGTACACTAATCAAGCACCTAAGGAAGTTGAGGGAGTAATTCCATCTGGATGAGGGCAACTTGGGTGAATATTTGCCAAAAGGAAAGGGCAGAAGAACAAAGAGGGGTAAGCTGGAGGATAGAAAAGAAGTTGTTCAGACAAGAAGCAGTCTCAATCATGACACCACACCTATCGAAGAGGGGTAAGCTGGAGGATAGAAAGAGAACAAGAAGTAGCTATGCAAAAGATGCAGGAAGCAGTCTCAATCATGACACCACACCTATCGGTGTGTTCTCGAAGAAAATGCGGGATCAGGCCCTCAAGTTTCAGGTGAGCCTGATCTTCAACAAGTGATTGCTGCCCTTAATAACCCTGGAGGGTCAGTGTGGGCATTGCTGGGCAAGCCCAGAAATAGTGTTGCTTAAAACATTGAATATTATTGATTTTCTTTTGTTGCATTCACTGTAGGATTACCAGTTGATTCTGTTAGGTCAGAGAATCCTGCTGTTGATCTGAGAAAAGGTTTTCACATTCAACCCATTTTTCATTTTCATCTTCATCTATCTATTCATGTAGTAATTCCCGTTGTGTAGGTATTCGGGATGTTCTAACGCATTTCTAAATATTGATTTGGCAAACAAAAGATAAACTCATTGTCTTGGATTTAAATGGTGTGTTGGTAAAAACATTTGGTGCAAATGAACACATACGCTTGGGCGAGGATTGACAATGACATACACTAGCGTAAAGAAAGTGATATTCGGGACCCGATGTTGTTCTTCTTGAAGACTTTGTTACTGTATGTTGTGTTGGTATATGGTCATCAATGCAACTCTCTAATGTGGAAGATGTGTCTTTAAAGTACTATGTCTAGATTTGAGGGACGGATTTCAATTTGTATGGGGACAGAAAAATGTGTGCGCACCGCCACCACCCTAACAAACCCGGCTGTCCCCAAAATGATGAAGCCACTTGGGAAAATATATGAGTCATACCCAAGATTCAAAGGTAAGACTTTGCTTCTTGATGATTAATTATACAAGACTTACCTTAGCAGGTCCTCGAAAATTTCTGCAGGGTACACGCATTCAAGATGGATGTCTATGATGAAGTGCTAACAAAGACTCACCCCAAAGATAGAAGAAATACTGCAGCCAAGACCGAGGAAAAAAATGAAGTTACCGGTGAAGAACACACACGTGATACAAGCCACGCCTAAGACGGATAGAAAGATTATGAAGCTATGCTTGGAAAGACTTTTACGAAAAACAATTGCGCTTCTGCAGGTTTGTGAAGGAGGAATTGGAGAAGGTTTATGGTGATGAAGATTGTCATTCTCCATTGCTGTGATTAACCCTGAGACATTTATGATTATTGGCCTGATTGTCATTTATTTAGGCCAAGGAATCCTACACTTTTCATGTACCATCTTTATCTTAATTTAAGAATGTTTTTGCTATATTGTTTATGTAGTTCAATGCAGACTTATCTATAAGTTTTTGCTATGTTGTTTATATCTACTTCAATGCTGACTGCAAGGGATGCTTAAAACTTATCAAGTGCTTAAAAAACAAATTGCCTGCAAGTGCTAGTCTGGTATGAGTCTTTATGGCAGATACTGCTTATTGTCATGCAGTGACAGTTACTAAGTATGTAGTTGCTTAACGCTGTTAATGTCATCAAATGCTTACTGTCATGCAGTTAAGGTGCAGTGCTTACTGTTAAGCTATATAACTGTTCACACCTAGCTGTTTATTGCATAAGTGCTCGTGTGTTCCAGTGCTTACTCACAAGCACTGCTGAAACTAATTAAAATGCTTAGTGTTTGAAACTAATTAAAGAGCTAGAGCACTGTTACATTCAAGCAGAATATGAATGGACTGTACAAGAATTCAAACTTCATATATTTGATAGATAGACAAAAATAATATTTGATAGAGAAACAAAAAACTTTGATAGAGACAAAAAAATCTTTGATAGAGACAAAAACTTTTTATAGAAACAAGATTTTTTACAAAAAAAAAGGCCCTCAGGCCAGTGTCTTCAGGATTTCTACAAAATTTTTTACAAAAAAATTGGCCCTCGGGCCACTGTCTTCTTCAGGGTGTCTTCTTCAGGGGGGTGTCTTCTTCAGGGGGTGTCTGCTGGAGGCAAGAACAATTAAAAAAAAAAAAAAACGCCGGAGGCAAGCTGGAGGCCCGTCATTCTCCATCTGCAACACCAATAATAAAAAATTGATTAAACAAATGAAAATGAAAAATTGATTAAAGAAAACAAATGAAACATGCATACCATTTATGAGCGCCATGAAGTCTGCAAAGTTGGCCGATTCGTCTTCAATTTCTGCTTCTTCTTCTTCTTCTTCATCAGACTCGTCTTCTTCTTCTGATTCCCCTATCCACCCTTGCAGAACTGCAGTGACATATTCCTGCGAAGACATTTCCGATTCCTCATTTTCTGATTCCTCATAGGAATCAGAAGAATCGGAATCGGAATCGGATGGTTCAGAAAATTGAGAGGCAGTAGAGTGGGCAGGAGAGGAGGCAGCAGAGGAGGCAAGTACTTGAGGCAAAGGTGGGAAGAGTGGAGGGAACACCTCTTCGACGCTTAGTAAGCGCCTCTTGGAGGTGACCTCCGGCTCCTCGCTATATGCTCGCTTCATGCCGGATTGGGCGGAGTGCGGAGGAATTGGGAAGGAGTGCGGCGGATTGGGAAGGAGTGCGGAGGAATTGGGCGGGGAATGGGCGGAGCGTGAGCTTGTGAGAAGAGCTTACGCTTAGGCGCCTAGTGCTTAAATCCTCTGCTTAGGCGCGTCAGTGTACGAAAAACCTCACACGCGCCAGAACAATTAATTCGTAACCAGGCTTAAATATTTCGTATGACCAGTCGAATTGACACATGTCACATCGAGGAAATGCCTTGACAATATAATTTTGCCAAGAATGTTGGGATAGTGATGGTACCAAAATAAATAATTGAATCTTATTCCAATGTCACAAATCTACATTCCTAAACAACAATTCAATCTTCATTTCGAAATACGTGTCCATGCACACCACCCTTGTGCATCCTCACTATTATTAATATATATACAAATGTGTGCTTACGTGCTTAGGTGCTGGAACAATAAATCACTTGAAAAGAATAACATCAATTTGGTTAAGTGTCAAAGAATTACAATGTTATTGGGAGACTGGCCATAATTTTTTCATGGGTCTCCTGTGAAATTTTGTACATGTCTGTGCCTTCTATTTTGTCCATATCAATTTTAGGATATCTTACCACATGGCTGTGCAGGAAGGCTTCGGGTTGTTTAATGAGCAACATGTACTTGAAATTACCCAAGAATTGATAATACAATCTTCTGGAAATGATGACACACTGTTTAAACTGATTGGCCTGCCAATGTGCTATGTAATTGTGTGGAACAAAATCTGATATTACCTTCTTCACATCCTCTTGAAACTCTTTGGGACTTCTCTCCTTCTGTACTAATCGCAAGACAGGTTTGTACCTCAAAGCCTTTCTTGGATCCCTAAATTCTATGTCCTGGTCCACAGGTTGCTTTTCAAATGTCTTCCAAGTAACTAGTACTGAACCCGTGCCATCCATTTCCTGTGGACATTTTTTAATTCTATCCAACCCACATTTTTTACATGCCAACATCAAGCAGTTATGATCAAACCACTCCTCATCATCACCTTTGCTACAGACCACTTGTCTCCATAAATCACTGGTGCACTTGATTGTATGCTTTTGGCTGCACATTACGGGCGGGGCCACAAATCTCACGATGGCGGTTGCAATTGTCATGAACTCCACCCGATTTTTCTCAGTCGTTCAATCCACGCATGATATATTCAAATTTCAAGTGGTAGATGCAACAAAGATGTATTCCTCTCACGCATCCTCCTTACAAAACTCGGTTTCAACCTCTCAAAAGTCTGCAATGCAATTTTGATATGAGGATTCTCCTCTCTAAACCTGAGGTAGAATTGCAACTGCAGGGAAATCGTGTGAATGCCAAATAAATGCTACATATAATGAACCCTACAATATAGGATGAATACTTACTTGGTGACTTCAAGAAGGTGAATTGGATGTTCCATCTTTATTCTGTCTCTGATACATACCTCCTCACGTCTTTCTTGTATGAGAAACTCTTGTATTTTCTGTCCAGAACTTGATAACAGCTTCTCTATTGTAATCTAACATGCTATCCATCCGCTTCCTCCTCCTGAACATTGACCAAGGTCCTTCCCCTTGTTAGCTTGCACCCTTCTTTGAAAAGCATTTGAAATTGTTTTTCTCGGGGATCTTTGAGCAATCAAGCCACTTCGTTTGATTCAATGGCTTGACACCATTTGTACCTGCTTCTTTGCCATTATCGGGGGACTTCCTTGCCTGAAGCATGTCATGATTCCTCTCATACTTATGTTCTTGCATTGTTTCCTTCAAATTCTTCACCATTTGCTTTCGGCCATAGTAACCTCTTTAGATTTCTTTATAGAAGCAATTGGTAAATCCCTTGCCCTCAAAGAAGACTCATCAAGGATACTGACCTTTGTCATTGTCATCAACATTTGTACTAATTTGCTTGAATACTTCATAAATTTCTCCTGAAATTTCTCTTATTCTGCGGTCACTTAATCTCAATTTCTTATTCTTCTTTGAAGGCGAATCTTTAGAAGGGGAATTCTTCTTCATTGCTACCTTCTTTGCATACAATCTCTGCCTCTGATCTCTTTTCCTTGCTGCATCAATGGCTCTGTAAACTGAACGGGGAGAGGAATTGGGTTTCATCTATCCCGAATTCCTGTGTATTGCAAAATTGGTGAGGGCAAATTGTTGAATTTCAGTTCAGGCAATTCTTGGAAACAATTAGTCCCTCCATTTTGCTTGAATTCAAGATGGGTTAGCCCGCCATCCACGAATATGGTGGGCTACAGGCATTCATGTTTCCGGCACCAAACAAGCTCATGATTCTCTCAGCCTGTCATTTTGACGGGCGCGCACCCTACATGTCAATTGATCAATCACGCACGTCGTGTTTAAAACACGCCGATTTTAAGCACTTGTAAGCGGCGTCCGGACGGTGATTTCTGCTACCCAGTACCGATTTTGCACCCTAAGGTAGAAAGAATAATAATTATTTCTTTAAATTTTTTTTAGTACGTCAAATTTGGCAATAGCTTAGAGGGCAACAGTAAATAATCTAGCTCTAAGAATCACCCGTGACAGAAATAATTTTACTTTGCTCAATTCTTTATGGAGTTTCAATCCACAGCATGGGCCAAGGAATAAGACAAAGCCCATTCAAAATTTCAAGATAAAGTAATGATACCAGACCACGAGAATTAGCAAAGGGTTTCTCAAGAAAAAATCAACTGCCTGATACCAACATGCAAAGCCAAAATTAAAGACATGAGAATTAGCAAAGGGTTCCTCAAGAGAAATCAATAGCCTCATACCAACATGCAAAGCCAAAATTAAAGATTGATGTTTCTATGATTTCCAAAATTAAAGATTGATGTTTCTATGATTTTCAAAACCAGTCCATCAGAGCTTCCTTTCACCACTTAGCTCCAGCCACATCTTTGGCATAGTTTGCAACTTGAAATCCACAACTACTTCATGCCCTTCTTAGCTACTTCACCCTCTTCCTACTACTTTTTGCCTCATTTCTTGTTCATCTACCATGCAATTACTATTCAACATCCATAGATGCAAAAGAAAAGGGCATTGATCCTAATGAAATGCCGCATGCTAAACATCCAACTTTATCCTTTTAAGATAATCCATTTACATATGCCAAAATACCATCTTGCCAGTTGTGTTGCAGTCTTTGGACAAACCCAAAAAGAAAGGAATAACAAGATGCAGACACACTGAGAGATTGCCCTTTTGAAGATGTTAGTTTACTCTATGTCTGCCGGAATCATCTTATCGGATCTGCGCTCTTAAGTTGAAGCTATCCGGATTTGCCCCCTTTTCTTTTCTGTTATCCTTTGTGGTCATTCAGAACTAGAAACGTCCAGAATCGTTCAAATCTGGAAAGCTTGATCTAGAAGGGCTCTATAGTTTTTGGTAAGTCTCAGCCTCTGTTCCCCTTTTTTACAAATGGCACATGACTGGTTTATGGTTGCGATTACGTGAGAAATTGTGCTTTCAGATTAGCCAAATTTGATCCTAGGAGATTAACAGTTCGCCGCATTGGGAATTTTCTCCAAGGGCTTGCTTATTTGCCCTATAGTTCCATCATGATCTTGTTTGCTTAAGGACTTATAGGATGTGGACCTTCTAGCTCATACTCCAGCTAGTATACAACAACATTTGGAAGCACTGGGCGCTTTCTATCAGGACACTAGAATGAGGGTCAACTTAGTGAAGGCCAAGATACTCCTTAGATTATCTTCTAGACAGCACAAACATACAAATATCTTATAGTAGGGCAAAAGTATCCAAAGACAAGTAGTGGCAAGTTGGAAGGCACTCTATACCATGTAGAACAATTGCCACAAAACAGAGTTTTATGATTGGTCCTATCAGGCATGCTTGTTCAAACTTTTGGTGGAATTAGTTCTTTATATGAAATATGGGGTTTGGTAATATCCCTTGCCACTTGGGATGATTGGAACAGGTCCAAAAAGCCTTTTTGACTCAGGTTCTCAAAGTCAAGACCACGGTTTCGTGCCGAAGTCTCCTCTAAGAAACATGATTCTTGCCTCTACAGCATGCTGCTTTAGAATGATCCTATATTATAAAATCATGGCGTCGGTCTGTCCGCACGATCGACGGCCGAGATCGTCCCAATGTCCCTCTGCCCCACCCAACGTCCCAGATTTGTCCATTTGTCCCTCCGCATTAATCGATGGCTTAGATTGTGCCATATGGGATGTTGTCGGTGGGTCCCCAAACGAAAGGGACGAAAGGGTGCGACGTCTACGGCTATCAAAAGCAAATGGGCAAGAAACGAAAGATTTCCATGGCTCATTCTTGGGATTAGGACACCGTTCTTGCTCTTGTAGGAGTTCCTGCCAGTTATTTGCTGCTTCTTCCTATACGTCATTTGCCTGCTTTATTTTTGTAACTTATGAATAATCTCAACTCAAGTGTTCAATTGATAAAGATTTTCAAGAGTCTTAATTCTTTCCATACTCATATGTGATGTGCAGTATTTAAGAGGGGCTTTATGCACTAAAAGCCCTCGTCGTTGCAACAAATCGGGCCATAAAAAACCACAAATTGCTTCAAAATCTGAACTTGACTTTGATTTTAAGTGGGAAATCGAAAAGAGCCATCGATTTGGTTGCTGAGATATGATGGGTTGTTTCGATTTACAGGATCCAAGGACATCGAATTGGTGGATGAGAGTGGGCGATAAATATTTAGTGGGGTATTGGCAGGCAGAATTATTTTCGCATCTGGCAGATCATGCTTCGATGATCGAATTTGGAGGGGAAATTGATACTTCTACGCAGATGGGCAGTGGCCATTTTCCGCCCCAGGGATTTGACGAAGCAAGCTATTTCAGAAATTTAGAGGATTCGTCGATTCCGACAACTAGCTTCATACCCAAATTGCTACAATATCATGAAATCCGTTAATCCAGATGAGGCTAGTATTTTTTCTACGGCGGTCCTGGACAACACCCCTCCTGCCCTTGAAAAAAATTGGTTTTTTTCTGATTTAGAAGCTGCTATTCATTTTGATTATACTTCATACATACAATAATTTGAAAATCATCCTGATTTTCTGCTTCATTTTATCAGAGATTAGACACAGATTCAAGTTTTTAACATAGCCCATAAGCAAAAAAGCTTGATTTGCAAGGCTTAGATTTTATTTAGTCTTTGTATTCCTATTCTTATTATGCAGGTTTCTCCTCACGAAGATGAACATCCGGTGTTTTTGATGCATATTTGTTGCTAGAAACAGGGGTGTTGTGAATAGGAAGCAGTGTCGGTTTTGGCCCAGTGAAATAGCTCTGAAAACCTCATACCTTCTTCATTCAATCCAGAAGACAAAGGGTTGCATCTAGCAGACTCTTTTAGATCTTCCAGATCTGATCATTTGCAGCAAAATAGAGGTTCTTATGAATCTAATGAGGAAGATCAGGATTGTACAAATGTTGGAGATTATGTTGCTCTTGGACCAATTGTTCCCCTCAAATAACAGCTGGATCGCAATAAGGTAGACGAGGAGAGATCAAATACTCTGGTTGCATGCCTTAATGTAACAGAGCCACATTTCTAACGATTCTGTCTCTTTTTCGCAGCAGGCAAAAGGCGTTAATTCATGATTCCGATCATGGCCTCCACTCGTGTTGGGCTCGAATTGCGTCATCCCTTAACACGCCAACCTGAACAAGGCGAGAAAAATGAAGGGAAATTTAGCCTTGCACAAAGCGCATACTTCCAAGACCCAAATCGAATCCATCATGTTCTTCCTTTATTTAATCTTTCACCCTCCAAAAATTGCAGTATTGCCCGGACTTCAGATCCCAGCTTCTTTTGCAGCGTGTCTAAGCCTGTTTTGGAATATATTACAGTTGAATTTTCTGTGCATTGCTGTTGAATTTTCAGAGCAGAAGTGTAAATGCTAAATTTCTGTTAGATTTCGAGTTTAGGGAACATGTGTAAATTTCATAAATAGTTTGTATTGCTCAGCTCATTCGTATAAGATTGAAGAGCTTATTTTACCAGAATTTACTTGGAAGAAGAACATGGAATTTGAACTAATTTGAGCACTGGATTGAATTGTTGCATATCTATGAGATAGTGATGTTAAAAAAGTTTAATATTAAAAAAAAGGTTGGAGGAGATGGAGAGTAGCAGCAGCAAAAAATACACAGTGAGAGGGTGCATCAAATCTACGTCAGGACCTTGGAAGGTTAAAAGGCCTACAGGAAAAGGAAGTGTGGAGGAATCCAACTGAGCGCGAAAGAGAGAATAACAAGAGGAGGGAGAGGAGGCACCGCGTAGTTGTTGCAAAACTTTGGTTCTGATTGCTCTGGTGAAATGTTTTTGGCAGGAAGATGATATCCAAGTGCTGTTTGATCAGAATTATGGTTTTTTATATTTAATAAACTCAATTCAAGACTAATTCACGAGTATGGTACATTCGCCTGGAATGAGATTGGTTGCGCAAGCACTTGGCAGTGTATTCCTTTTGGGAAACCGGCACTTAGGGCAGTTCTTCCTTGGTGTCTCTTTTATCAGCTTCATCCATATCCGAATGCTTCCCCCTTCTTGAAGGAACTACTTGATTCTTGGGAGACAGTTCGTGTGCTATTTAAGATTAATCCAAGTGTGTGTCCACAGGGTCCTTTGGATAATCACATGCCTCTGTATGCTATTGTACATCCATAGACTCAACGGCATTGGAGGCTTGTTAGTATTCTCACAATTGGTGCTTGGTATGAGGCTGGACACTTGTTAACTTGGGATGCTTTTCAGACTAAGTTTATGCTATCTCGATGAGACAGCGGCTCTTGGCAAAAGCTGGCTGACATCCTGCCAGACGCTCCTTCACAATCAGTTGATGTGCCTATTTGGATTGGGCCCCAAATTGTTAATGCAACGTCTTGTGCATTCGTTATATCACAAGATGGTTCATGTTGACATTGTTCCCCCTCGGGCTGGTTGGTAGCTCCGCATTCCCCCTCCTCAGTGGAAGCGTATATGGTCCTGGGTCTGGAATAAATTGTTGTATCCCAAAGTTTCTACCTTATGGTGGCAACTCCTTCACAGATGTTTGCGGGTTAATGTGCTGGTTCATAAGTTTTATCCGCGCATTTCAGAATTCTGCCCACTGTTTAAGCAGCAAGTTGAGAGTCTTAAGCACTGCTTCTTTCTATGTGTCCAAGTTTAGCCAGCTTGGCCATGGTTACTATCTCTCTTCCATGTAGCCTTGACTAGCCAGTAGGTGCTTTTCGCCATTTATCCTTCCACTTGGAACAGGTAGCAGCAACAGGCTTTCCACTTAGCATCAGACTGGTTGTTGTGGTCTGGTTGGAAAAGAAGGTAGTCGTGTATCTTCAAAGGCTTATCAATTAGTGTTGACCAATTAGAGGTGCAAGACAGATTGTTGAAGGCATACCTATGTTCTCAGCTTGCTCCTGAGAAAAAAACGTTTGATTTTGAGGAATATTTGGGTATCTTATCTTATGCATAGACAGGTGGCTGCACTCAGTGGATTATCTTTGTCTGCTGAGATTTTATTCCTGTCTCTGCATATATGTGTGTACTTCTTCTGGAATATTGAATAAGAGTTTGCCGTCCTTCAAAAAAAAAAAAAAAAATTCAAGACTAATTCATCATTCATTGATTTGTGGTTTTTTTTTTATATTCAACATAATAGAAATTTTGTAATGGCACATTTGCAGCTTGACATAATAGAAGAGGTGAAGCAAGACAGTGACCTGAGCTCACCTCACATGGAAAATGATTCTTGAGCTGCACATAAAGTTGTATAAAGACATCTCTGCTGTATGCATGAAATATATGAAGGCCTGTCAATAAGTCCATGTCCATGTTTTAATATCAATTAACTTGTCCATGTTAGATTCATTTTCTGAGGTTCATTTTACAGCAGAAGATCATAAGGAGCAGATTCTGAAGGAACTCGCAAAGAAGAACAAATCTCCGAACTTAGGTACGTAGAACCCTAGTCACTTAGAGAAGCTAGATCTAGTAGTGAGGCACTTACTAGAGCATAATTCTGAGTTGGCTGCCAAAAAACATGCCAAAAGAACGAAAAAAAGGGAGAAAAAATTAAAGGACGAAAAAAAGTTTATTAATCAAACTTGCGAATCACAAAATGTGCATATCTTATTTATTTATGTAAGCATAAGAAAATGCTCCCAGAACATGAGCCTAAAGCACTATCTAATTACTCCAATAGAAGACTAATTCACTAAGGTCAATTTGTTGTGAAACCAAAATCTTAACCCCCTCGTGTAATTTCCTTTTGCCCTTGTATGACAAATGTGAAGAGCTTGCCTTTCTTGTCATGCAACCTTTTACCCTTGTATATCAACTATAAAGGGCTGGCCTTCCTTGTGGTTGTCATATTTTACAACTTGTGTTAAGTCAACTTGTTGGCATTAAATGACTTTTCACGTTTCATATTAAATGTGGCCCTCTTTGCGCTAGGTTGCTGCTTTAGGATTGCTTGCCTTGACGAAATGTTCATCATTTTCTTGAAAAACGAAAACTTTATAATAATTTTGTCTCATGTGAAATAGAAGAAACATGTCAATTGCCTTCACATAAATGAGGAAAAGGAAAGCATCATAAAATTTTATGTGAAATTGAATTGAATATGAAACGAGTAGTATACCATATGGGTTTCATAATAATAGATGAGTTTTGAAATAGGCCCTAAAGGTGAGCTTATTATGTTCAATAGTGTTTTACCCCTCCTATTTCGGTTTAAGATATTCCTACTATGAATGTGGGGGTTTTAGTGGTGGGATTCCGACTAATAGTATCACAGCTCACTGACACAATAGAATTGTGTAGTCAGAATGACTGTGCCTGCCATTTAAACGGATTTGAAACATTTTTTTAATATTTCTCCTCTAATGCTCAACCATTTTGTTTCACTCCACTTCGAGGTGAATTACGTTGGGATGCTCATAAAAACAGATAAGGGTGAAGAAAAATGGATTGAGGCATTTTTAGATTGAACCAAGTCCTAAAAACGATGAAGCACGCGCAATAAGCATGTAGTTGTGCAGTTTTGCCATGCACTTACATCTGGAATCCCACGAGTTGTGATTCCATCTACCAGTATCACAATTACCAATAGAATCATTGGAACCAGGGTATTCATATCGTAAGCCCTCCTGTTCAACTTGCTCATAATTGATGATCTTTCCTCTGCATTTATACGTTTAAAGTGGTACTATTTTTTGGGAGACTAATTTTGATGAAGTATTGCGCGTAGATGTTTTTTTTTATGCATTCATACATCTCCATAACGCACCACATCAATAAATTATATTTTTTTTCACAGAACCCTGAGGGCGGCTATAGCAGATAGTGGGACTGTGGACGGCTATGGTTATGGGATGACAAAAGAAAATGGTGGTTACTGGGCTTAGAACTAGAGGCCAAACAGATTGACAAATCAAGCTTAATAGATTTTGGATAGATTGATCCGGCCGCAAGTCCAGAAGTAGCTGAAACGAGCATATCCGGTAGAAGTTTTGGGAAATTTCACTTCATTTTTGCATCTATTTTGACGGTATGTTTCGAGCGGCATCTTTTGAAGCCCAAGCATCCATTGAAACATGCGTGTAATTCAAAGCAATCTTGCATATCTCCATTCAGTATAGCTTACCGACAGCTCAAATCTGACCTGCAAATCCGACCTATTCTGGGTCGGTACAATCATCCTTGTGCAAATCCACTGGCAGATCAGTTCATTCCCTTACACAGAGACGATGGGTTCTTGCAGGTGTTGTCTCTATTCAAGCATGGTATGAAGCGGGTTGCCTACTGTCTTGGCCTAAGTTTCAGGCAAAGTTCCTGCTCATTGGGATATATCTGTATGGGAGAAGGTCGCAGAAAATTTGCCTCTTATGGTGCAAGTTGGTGTTACCGAAAGGGTTCCTTGGGACTGTCATGAAAATATTCACAAAGACAAGAACTTTGTCAAATCAGTATATCGCCTTCTTTTAGCACCACAGCCCCTCCAGTTGCCAGATGGGTGACATCTACAGATTCCATAGCACACTTTGCGTCGTACATGGCGATGGCTTTGGGATGAGTTGCTCCATCCTAAAGTCTCTTTACTATGGTGGCAAGTTATCCACAGGTGCCTGTGTGTTAATGCCTTTCGACATTGCTATAATCCTCGCATATCTGCAATATGCCTGTTCTACCTTTCAGACGTTGAGACTCTTGAGCAATGTCTCTTCGATTGTCCAGAGGTTCAGCCGACGTGGTCTTGGCTACAAGGCTTGTTTAACAGTGCATTGGACTGCCAATGCATCCTCGTCCTATCCCAATGCATGCCCCCCGGCTAAACAGAGGGCGTTCCTTTTTTGTTCTAGTTGGCTCCCATGGTCAATATGGGAGCGTTGCAGACACCACATCTTTCAGGGCATTTATTCATCTGCACGTGGTGTTATTACGGTGGCCCAGAAAAAAATACTGACAGCTTACAGTGTTCCTTCCTTGAGTCAGAAATGACGGAACATATCTGGATTCAGTATCTTTAAATTGGTTCTTATCATTAGTCTCCTATTCTAGAGTAAGTACATTGTGCTCCAGACTCATGCTCCTGTGGCATCTTTTTGTGCTTACACAGTTAGATGAGACATGTAAATTTTGTACATTTTATCTGATTAATAAAATTTTTGGATTTTGTCCTTCAAAGAAAAAAAAAATCCTTGTGCAAATTCGACCAGTCCTATGCAGTCTGCTCGCAATTAGGGCAGTGAACAACAGACGTACTAGATATTTATTGGCTACTAATTAGGGATCGAAGCTCTCAGAATTTATAACATTGACAACTCCCTACCTGACATCCGCACTGATGGATGTAAATTATGGCCTCATTTACCATGCCACGAAACTGGCCATAAGCCCATGCAAAACCCTAAGCCCATGTTTCCGAAATCCTAAGCTTTTGGAGGCAAGAACCAAGAAGCCCCTTTCTCTAAGAACTAGGGAAGCTGACATGATGGCCTGCTCGGATTGCTCAGGCGCTTGTGGTCCCAGACCCTTTTTTAAGGGGATGAAAGATAAAGACATAGGAAAAGTGGCAATGGTAAATCTGATTGGCCCAACACGTATTTGGCGGAAAGGATATGTTAAGTCGAACAAGATAAAAAGAAATAATTGCAGATTCAAAACCTTCAGTAAGGCTTTCCGCAAACATTATGTCCCAAGGTCTTATACAAACAGATAGACTCAACAGTTCTACAGGCTGGATCAAGAAAACCTATGAGTGGCCAAATACACAGAGGAATTTATGAGGCTAAGGCTAAATGTTCCAAGGATCATGGAGAGGCAGGCCTTGGACGGCTATATTGAGGGGTTGAACAATAACATCAAGAGATTGGTCCAGGCCATCAACCCGAAGACAGTTCGGAAGGCCAAGGACAAAGCACTGAGCTTAGAGGAAGCACCGCCGACCCCAAGGCAAAAACAATCATTCTACAAGGGGAAAGCAACAGGCTCTTATCCACCCGAGCAGACATCGACCACACCAACAGGGCAGCAGTCTCAAGGGAAGATGGATAGGAAAGGCTCATATAGTGATCGGAAGCATCAGGAGAGCCCAGCGGGGAAGTAAGTGAAATATTTTCTGGGTAGTACGTATTCCCGAGGAAAAGAGGGAAGAGTGCATTGAGAAGAGAAGTTATATTTCAAATGCTTCTAGTCGGGACACTGTACGCATGATTCCCCCTTTCTTATGAAAGCAGTCCTGGCGTAGCTTATAGATTGGGAGTCGCCAACAGAACTGGACGACGACGATGATGATCAGCAAGAAGCACAAGACTATATAGAAGATGAGTATAGAATTTGTGCAGCCATTGAGTCAGATGACGTCCAAAGTCAGCCCACAGTCATTTCTGCAGAGGGCATCTTAGATGATAAGCCCTATATAGTTCTCATAGACACAGGTAGCTCCCACAATTTTGCTTCACCCAGGTTAGCAGCTTTCTTGAAGTCCAAGACCCACAAATCAAAGACAAGGCCAATTAGTATGGCAAGTGGGGCAATTTTCCACATCAAAGGAAGGAGAGTCAATTTTGACATAGATCTAAGCGAGACCAAGTTAACTATGGGGGCAGAGGTCATGGACATTGGTAAATATGATCTTATAGTCAGCATGGAGTTCTTGAAGTCAGCTAAGGCAATGATCGACTGGAAAAATGAGATTTTGATCAAGGCACCCGACGACAACCGTTGCACGGTCAAGGGTAAGGAAGTCCCTTCTGTAATGCAGTGTATGTCCTTGAAGCAGTTGCACAAATGTATAAAGTTGAGTACATTCTTAGACTAGAGACCATTGAGCCTAATCAGAAGCAGCTTGGGGAATCAAGCTTGAAAGAGTTGCCTAAGCCAGTTGCGAGGCTAATCAAAGAGTTATATGATGTTTTTTCGGATGAAATCCATGAGTTGCCGCCTTATAGAGACGTGGAATGTGAGATTACACTAGCACCAGGTGCTAAGCCTATCAGTAAGGCTCTTCATAGGATGAGCACCCCAGAGCTAGCAGAGCTCAAGGAGCAATTGTAAGAGTTTCTAGCGCTCAGATTCACTAGGGCAAGCATGTCACCCTTCGCGGCACCCATTCTCTTCGTAAAGGAGAAGGACGGAAGTTTAAGAATGTGTATCGACTACTGTCAGTTGAACAAGCAGACGATAAAGAACAAATGCTCTTTGCCTAGGGCAGATGACTTGATGGACCAGCTCCAAGGAGCAAAAGTCTTTTCCAAGATAGACTTGAGATCATGTTACCATCAGATAAGAATCAAGAAAGAAGACATTCATAAGACAACCTTTAGAACACGGTATAGGCACTATGAATTTACAGTCATGCCTTTCGCCCTATCAAATGCCCCAGTAATGTTCATAGACTGATGAACGACATCTTCAGGGAGTTTTTGGATGAGTTTCTCATCATCTTCTTCGATGACATCCTGATCTATAGCAAGTCAATGGAGGAGCATGTAGCACATTTAAGAAAAGTCTTAGAGAAGCTAAGACGGCACCATTTGTTCGATAAACTTTCTAAGTACCATTTTGCTACAACGAAAGTCGAATACCTAGGCCATGTTGTATCAGCCAAAGGTATAATAACCGATCCGTTGAAAATCGAAGCAATAAGCAGTTGGCCAGCACCAAAGAATGTAGCTGAAGTAAAAAGCTTCATCGGCCTTGCCGGGTATTATAGGAAGTTTGTGAATGACTTTGCCAAGTGGGCAGCAAGGATTGGGTGGATCATTTGGTCAAGAATGTTCAAGCTTCTTTCGACAAGCTCAAGGAAGCCTTGACAATGGTCGCGGTACTGAGAAGGTTAAGCTTTTGGCAACTGATGCAAGCAAGATAGCCAAAGGGGGAGTACTTATGCAAGAGCGCAGAATCGTGGCATACAGCTTGAAGAAGATGAATGACACAGAATAGCGCTACCCGGCACATGATCAGGAGCTCTTAGCCATCGTCAGGGCCCTATGCATATGGAGGCATTTTATTTGTTGGGAAGAAAATTTCAATTAGATACTTATTATCAAAGCCTCCAATATATATTCACGCAACCACTCCCCAACTTAAGACAGAGACGTTGGATGGAGTTCCTAGAAGAATATGACTTTGAGATATCATACAAACCAGGAAAGTTTAATGTAGTTGCGAATGCACTATCTCATCGATCCTTGGAGACTAGAGTGCATTGTAATGCCATTTCGACGCTTTGTAACGAATTTGAGAGAAGACTGAGGATGCAGCGAAGAATTCTGAGAAATATGGGCTAGTCTTTGCAAGAAAGCAATTTTTGAGGGAATTTAAGGTGGGCAACAGTGTATGGCTTAAGATTAAGGTCAAGCAATCGAAGCTCCAAATCGACAATTGTAAGAAGCTTGCTCCAAGGTAGGCGGGATCTTTTAAGATTTTGGAGAGAGTAGGGAGTCAAGCCTACAAGCTTGACTTGCCTGCCCATCTGAAAGTCCACAAAGTCTTCCACGTGAGCCTATTACTGTACACTCCAAACTTAGAAGAGGTGTTGAAGACTCCAACCTTGTTGGAGATGATGGAGGAGCAAATCAAGATAGTCCCCGAGCTAATTCTCGACAAAGCATTTAAGAAGACAAGAAGGTCTCAGTTCCTCCAATACTTGGTCAAGTGGTGGCACTTGCCCGTGGAGAGATGCAACATGGGTATTAAAGCAAGATCTAGAGAATCAATGCCTGGAATTCATGGAACAATTCGAGGACAAGCCATCTCCGAATTGGTCAATGCCAACCTGTCAGGTGCTCTTATCTAATCTTGTATATGCCTTAGTGTAAGTGCAGGAAAGCATATGCATTCTAGGTTAGTTGGGATGCATACGTGAAGATCTTGGAGTGTAGGTGAGATCTTCCCATGGGCATTGTCTAGGCCAGTACGCACCAAGAGTGTGCATGACCGGGAGGAGAGCGCGGCATCGTGAGTGATGATGGGATCAGTGGAATGTTCCCTAGCTTAAACCTTCAGGGCCATGACTGAAGGGGTCATGCATGAGTAGGCATGGGATCGTGGGCGATGATGGGATCATTGTTAGGATGTTCTCTAAGCCACGATGCATGGCATGTGCACATGACCATGGGGGAGGGGGAGGGGGGGAGGGAGGGTCATGATAAGTTCTAGAACTTCCAGCCTAGGCTTTGCATCCTAATCAAGGACCTAACAATAGGTAGATTCATGTGTGTAGATTAGATGTTATCTTCATTATTTATCATGTTATGTTGATGCACGATGATGGTTGATCTTATGTTTGCACCTCTTATGTATTGGGAAAGGGGGTAGAGACCTAGTGGCCATTATCTAGATGATGCTCCTAGTTTAGACCCCTTAGTTCCTATTAGATGCGGCCTGTGCATAGGAACCCACCGAGCTATGGGAGCTGGTTTATGGAAAAGTGGAGGGAGGCCTCGGCTGAGCGCGGCTACTGGGGACCCATAGCGGGCGAAGCGTATAGTCGGTCACTTTGTGTGGGCCGAGTATGGGTCCGACACTTCCTGGGTCAATGGTGTCACCTTCACTCTTAAGAGTTGCAAGTGTCGGCCTGACTCTTATTTTGGGGAGTTCAGTCGGGTAAGAATCGTGCGTCGCCACGATTCTCTAGCCGTCCATGGAGCCACTAGTCCTCGGGAAGGGGAGATGCAACCCTTCCTACCTCAACGGACCGGGGAGATACAACCTGGAGTAGTCCCAATGGGTGATACCATAGGACTACGTGTCCGGAAGGTTACAGTCACACCAGAGCCCGATTTAGCGTTATAATCTTCGATGTATCTATGGTTGTACGGATGTGCTACCCTTCGAGGTAGTTGGATGTATTGTTATTGCTTAGTACTAACGTTATGTTATGCATCCGCTGTTATAGGAGCCCATAGGGGAAGGGCGCGCAAGACACCTTCGTGACCCCCACCGCACTAGGGATATCCTAGGATGGAGGGCCCATGCGGCCTGAGGGCTGGATGGGGGATTTCCCACGAGATGTACGACGGGGCATTGCATATTTCGTGGGGAGCGTCACATCCATGCTGTTAATGCCAATACAGAGATAGCAGTTGCACCACTTGCAGTCTTAATGTGCATAATTGTGTGCCTCATGAAATCTAGTTGTTTGTTTCAGCTGCAGGCCGTATGGAAACAACATTTCAGACCGAGAGGGCTGTACTTTGGGGGGCGTAGATGGTGTATAGAAATCATGGGTGTATACACATCTGGCTTTTAGAGTTAGACCAGAAACATAATCTTTGTTTGTGAACAAAGGAAATGTTTCCCACTGAGGAATGAATTTATCAGTCGGGAATAGTTGTGAACATGAAGGGATTTTGAAGAATGGTCAGGATGACTAGCCGCATGCTATTTTGGAGGATACAACAAGCCCATTACCCAGGATTGAAAAACTCACTTGGAAGGGTTTTTGAGGGAAAATCCTAATAAAGACGATGAGTAACTGCACATTTATACATTGATGGTGCAAGAATTAGTTCATCTTGCTTGTCGAAAGAGAAAATTCAAGTAGGGAGAAAAGAATTCAGATATATGAGATTCATTACTTATAAACTATAATCTAAAAAATGTTTCAAGTATATAGTCATCCCACAACCTAGAACACTTTAAGATCTAGAGGAGGAAGAGTATATAATCAATCAGCTCGTACAATCTCCAATCTCATTTTTGAAATCATCGTTCGACAAGCTTAGGCTTTTCCTTTCCTAGCCAATAATTTTGTACTAGGGCTAATTTTATCCGACCACTTATGTTGAATTCAAATGGGTGGGCAATGGGCGTGAAAATATTTTTACCCCGGTTATTGTGATTCCATCGCAAAAAATTCCATCCCGCGGAATCACAAACCCTCCGGGAACGGGATCCGTTCTGGAGGCTCCGTTTTCCGTACCTGACAACGTCAGGTGTACCTTCTGATGGATCCCAGCCATCCGTTTGTAGGGTCCATCCTGGCCGTCCGTTTTATACCTTCCGGCAGAATCACATCTGCAAAATACCACCAGACGGAATCACCGCTGTGTTATTCCATGGGACGGAATCACCATTTGAAATATAAAACTAAAAAATTCAAAATTTTTACGTCCTTTTCTTCTTAGAGGTTTTTTCAGCCAGTGCCGGCTATGGCGGCTTGCTCCGGGCGATCTTCCTTCTTTTCTTTTCTTGTTATCGTTTTACTTTCTTCTACAGATCCGGAATGGTGGCTATTAAGAGCTATTTCGTGCTTCATTTTTTAAGCTTTAGGGTATGGCGGCAGTAAGACTTAAGCAGCTGTTCTTTCTGATAGTTATACTTCTTCATGGTTCCGTCCGGCATAGGGTAAGGGATCCGGGGCTGCGTCACCTTATCTTCTTCCTTCTTTTCTTACTAATCTTTTCATTTTCTTTTACAGATCCGGCAGCATGGCTAGGCTATGGCAGAAAACAGGGGGTCGCTAGAAACTTCGATTCTGGCATGAGATGAAGCATAAAATAATCGGCTTTGAGAAAAAGAATCAGCCAGCTTTGCATTTGGATCGGAAGAGTTAGGTTGGGGTTTTGATTTATCATATTAATTCGATTATCCTGATAAAAAAGACTCGGTTGCTGCTTTTACAGGCTTGAAAAGCTTCTTAGAATCCTTTTTCTCTTAAAAATGCAGTAGGGTTCTTATCAAGATCGAAGCCCAGACCACAGGAAAATTTTGCCCCTTTCGATGCTTTGTTTGAATCGGTCTAATGGTAGGAGACGCGTTACTGTTAGATGTGCCCTTTGTGATGAATATCAGTTTGTTGGAAGAAAGAACTCGGATCAAATTCAGAACCGGGATATCGTCATCGGAATACTATGGCGCTTTAAAAAAAGAGGAGTAGTGTGGTTTGGTAGAAGGCTATGGGAAAAATCCATGGTTACGCCTCTCGGATGTTGCTCTCGTTATGTTGCCATCTCCTTAGTTGTGAGCGATTAAAGCCCAAAGAAGACCTTCCCGACTTATCTTCTCCCCGTTCCACGTAGTATTCCAAATGAGGATGTCTACTTCATCTATTAACAATTACTCGAGGGCGAGGCTCGATTTTGGTCTTTTAACCGCCCCCTTTCATCTTCCGGCCGTCTCGAATTTCCCTAGCCATACCCTCGTTTTCTGTCACATTTTTCACCGGACCACTCGTTAATCCTTCGCATTTTTTTTACGAGATCCCATGGTTAATCCGCATTTTTGCTGCCTTCATCCACATTTTTACATATCATCTCCATTCCGGTTACATTTTGCATAGAACACATACCTCTTGCATCTTTGCTTCCTGTTCAATCCGGTTAAACAGATTTTTTTTTTTTTTTATCCCTCCCGGAGTCCCGGTTTTATCTTGTTGTTACTTGAAAATACCCTGTTCCTTGTTTTTTTTTCTTGCTTTAAAGCAAAGTGGCCATGGCATTGCCAATATTGGCAAGGGGTTCAAATCCCCATCCATAAAAATTCTCGAGGCAGTGCATAGGATAACAATGGACAGGCACAAAAAATGGAGTAGCACAACTTTATATTTTCTTCCAATTCAATCCACCCTATTTTCTTCCAATTCAATCCACCCTGCTTGCTTTTGCAAGCAAATGTAAGTTATACTTTGAGAATCTGCCGCTCATCTGCAGAAATTGATTCCATCTGGCGGAATCACGGAGGAGTGATTCCATCTGGCGGAATCACGGCAGAGTGATTCAATTCGACGGAATCACTAAACTGTGATTCCGTCCCACAGAATAGCGTGGTTGTGATACCGTCGGGCGGAATGCATTCGTGGTGATTCCATCTCGAAGAATCTTACATTTGTGATTCCACCGGGCCGAATCGCATGGTTGTGATTCCATCTGGCGGAATAGCAATGTTGTGATTCTGTCTGGCGGGATACGTAAGTGGTGATTCCATCTCACAGAATCAGATGTTCGTGATTCCATCTGGCGGAATAGCGAGGTTGTGATTCCGTCTGACGGAATAACACGATTGTGATTCCGTCTCGCGGAATAAATAATACGGTTGTGATTCCGTCTGGCGGAATACATGAGCGGTGATTCCATCTCGAAGAATCGTAAATTGGCGATTCCATCTGGCGGAATAGCAAAGTTGTGATTCCGCCGGAAGGTATAAATGACTGGCGACCACATCGCCGTGCACGGATAACGGGGGCTCGCAGTACGTATAACTGGGGTCTCCGGCCGGTGATTCCATGGATGGAATTTTTTGCGATGGAATCACAATAACCGGGGTAAAAATATTTTGTTCCGGGCAATGGCATTTAAATCTGCATACCACCTACATACTTGCAATCCATTCCTATCGAAAGCAATCTATTTTTAGCAGGAAAGTTTTCTTGCTATTTCTAAATTGTAGTGTGAATTTTTAGATTCACACGATATGTTACAAGGGTTCTGGGAATTTCCCGAACCAAACTTTATAGCCCTATTTTCAACCCTCAGCCATAGCACAGCTCTATTGATAGTTGAATGGTACACTTATTCAAAGATGTCCCTTGCACGACCAAAATGTTGCCATAAATTAAACCATGTCCACGACCTTTAGAATAGAATCTCAATGCAAAAGTATTTTTGTAAGATTTTCATGTCATCTCGCTGTAGAAGAGTGGTCATAAAAGAACATTTGTAATTTAGTAGGAGAAGCCTTACATGCATAGAATTTTTGTGTGGAGACAAAGTCTTCGGATCTGGAGAGCACAAAACTAATTCTAGTTAAAAAATATTGACCTGTCGTGAGTGAGTACTATGGAGAGGGAAAAGAAAAGGGCACTGCCTTGTGTCCCAAGAATCTTGCACATTGACTCCCACTAGCCCAAATCATGCATTGCGAGCGTGATGCCCGTATTGGGTTTCTTCCCTGCAAGTTAATTTTTGTTGGATTGGGTCTTAACTTACCTCTGTTGCTCAATCTTGGAAAATTCTTGTAGAAGCAATGAATTCATTGAAGCCATTTCCATGGCAGCGGCTCACCTTGGCAGCAATTTTTGTAGTCCTTATCACGGCTGTGCATTTTTTCTTGATCCCTGTCCTTCGGCCCCCAGATCCCCAGATCTTGGATTCGCCCATTCATCTTCGGGATCACCATTTTGCAGCCCAAATCCAGGAAGAAGAGGAGATTGGGCCGGTTTTATACAGAGGCGCACCGTGGCAGGGTCGCATTGGAAAATGGCTTTCTGGTTGTGATGCTCTTAACTCAAAGATTTCTGTTCTTGAGGTAACCTTGATTCAATTTGCTGCCATGTTGACTATTTTAGCCGAATCCTTATCTTTTTTCTCCATTTTTCTTTTATACGATATCCACAGACAATTTACGAGGAGAACTGCAAGAACAAGTGCAGTGGGAATGGAGTTTGCAATTACGAGTTCGGAAGATGCAATTGCTTCCATGGTTATGCTGGTTGGTCTTTCTCTTACATTATGTAGCATAAATCAATTTTTCTCGTGCTGAAATAAAGATACGCACTCAGCCTTTCAATCGGAATCACATGCTGCTGGCAATGTAGATGTGATATAAAGGCTGATTGGGGCATTAGAGAATATATTTGCACTGCTAGAGTGAATTGAAGACGCCAATATGAAAAATAAACTAAAAATTTAGAACACAGGGTCTTTCTCTAATGAGGAATGCTGGGAAGGTTATTGAGTAGCATTGGAAACCCTCTCTCCTTGCTTCTGAAGCCCGTTGTGTACTTGACACCCTCTCTTCTGGAGAACTATTTCTGTTATATCTAAAGACACAGCCATTCCTGGAATAGAGGCCCTAAAGAACAAGCATAACCATGTAGAATTCCCATATAGAATGCTATTAGATAATAATTAACTGGCATTACTTTGTATAATCCAGGAAACGCATGCCAAGACATTCAGGAATTAGAATGTAACCTTCCTGCAGCTGATGGAATGCCTTATGGAGGATGGAGGGTCTCCATATGTCCAGCCCACTGCGACAAGAGAACAACTAGATGTTTCTGTGGTGCAGCTTCAAAGTATCCAGAACGGCCACTTGCAGAATCCTGTGGGTTTGTAATTAAGTAAGGTTCATATGCAGTTGGTCTTTCTGCATTAAGGAACAGGGAATTTGCTTAGTTCTCTTACTTTTTAGTATTGTTGGCTATTATAAGAATATCAGAAATGAAGTATTGATCGGGTGTGTGCAGTGGAGTAACTGTTGACTGGTCCAAGAATGACTTCTCAACTGTGTATGCAAATTCAAGTGAAAAGGTTGGATGGTGTAATGTAGATCCTGCGGACTTTTATAGTGGTAAAGTCAACTTGAAACAGCATTGTGACTGCAAATATGATTGTAATTGGGGAGTGCTTTGTGAGATACCTACTGAGTGTTCATGCTTAAACCAGTGTTCGGGAAATGGGTTCTGCAGGAGTGGTTTCTGTCAGGTATTATTTTGTTTCCCTCCTTTCTCTACAAGTATTATTTGCATATGAGCGATTGTATATCTATTCCATGTCGGTCCTCTAATAGCCAGATGTACTATGTAAACTCTCTTATAACAGATCACTTGAAAAATACCTTTGACAATTAATGAGTGAAAGCAGTGCCATCACACATGGCTTAGACAATGGTAATGCAAATTCTTGACAAAGAACAGGCTGCTAGGACCAGCCATAGCCAAGGGTACTTTCTGGTGCCAAACCAGGATTTATTGAAGGCATTGGTGCTCGATTTACTAATCGCTGCATTGATCTCTGATTGTATAGATAGGTTGGCTGGTCCATACCACCATCCTGCACCATTTATCAATGGCGGCTGAGATGCATATCAAAGTGGGCAATTATTTAGCATGTCTTATCCAAGGAATTACATGATTACAGACACATAACTTTTGTAAAGGCTAAATTAAACAAGTTGTCCACTAATGTTACAATGTTATTGTCTTGCGCGGTACATGTCATATGTCTTGTTAACTTCGGGTATGTCTCCATGAGCGGTTTATGCATAGAGCAGCCTTTATATTAGAACTTTTGCAGATCCTGTCTGCTGTTATTAATTGAAGCTTTGGGAAAAGTGTTGACAATGCATTTCTCCAGTGCAATGCAGGATGGTATGGCATAGATTGTAGCATCCCGTCTATAACTCGAGCCTTCAGCGCTTGGCCAGATTGGCTTCAGAAATCTGCCTTGGATATCCAGGTTAACAAATTTAGAGAAAATGATACGGGCTTGTTCCAGCTATCTATCCAGAAAAGGAGGCCATTGATTTACATTTATGATTTACCCCCTGAATTTAATAGTCACTTGTTGGAGGTGGGTTATGATTTGATCCTGCTTATTATATCAGGTTTTACAAACAAGGCTAATACAGATAGTATTTCTAGGGTCGGCACTTCAGGTTCCAATGTGTCAACAGATTATATGATGGGATTAACGCAACAATATGGACTGACCAGCTTTATGGTGCTGAGGTGGGATCTTGTCTAGTTTTTTTGTCTACGTGTTTTGAGTGCTATAGTGACGACTATTAATGCTACCATTGAAGCTGGTGGGAGTCTATTTCCATCATAAAGGAGTTATTGCCTTGAATGGACAAATGTAAAGCCTGTGTGGAACTAAGTTGCCAAAAACATTAGGTTCGATCACTCAAAAGAAATACAATCAAAACGCAAGCATATCAGCTTGCCTACAGTAGTGGCCCTCTTTATTTTATACTTGCTCTAATAATCTTCAAAATGACACTCTTTATCTTTTACGTACCAGATGGCTCTATTTGAAAGCTTCCTGTCCAGTCCTCATCGTACAACTAATGGTGATGAAGCAGACTTCTTTTATGTACCTGTTCTAGGTGCATGCGCGATAACGCTTGCTGATGAGGCACCACACTTTTCTATGCAGGTCTTCAACCTTTAGCATGATTGTGATCTTAACTATCTTGCTGCTTGTGCTGACTCATTATTCTGCAGGACTATATGGGGTTAAGAGGTTATTATTCTGGGGACATGTATAAACGAGCGTATGAATATATAAGCAAAAGCTATCCTTTTTGGAATCGTTCCGGAGGGCATGACCATCTTTGGGTAAATACTTTTGCAACAGTTTATGAGAGTAAGCATTAGAAATGTATCGTTTGTCACTAGCTAGATAAATAGAGTTGCATAATATGTTTTTTCTCCTAGGTCATCAATGCTATGATCTTTGATATTGTTAGTCTCATATTATTTCTGAATCTGATTGCCTTCTTTTTTTCTTATCCCTTTTTTCTTAAATTCCTGAGATAGCCTCCAAATGCCATGATATGTCACTAGTTGAGGTTCCTTCTGATTTGCTTTCATGTGTCTGCTAAAGTTCTTCCCATGGGATGAAGGGGCATGTTCTGCGCCTAAAGAAATATGGAATAGCACAATGCTTGTCCATTGGGGCAATACGAATTCCAAACACAAGACCTCCACAACTGCTTATGAACCTGATAGCTGGGATCCTATTCCCAAAGAATGGAGAGGGTCACATCCTTGTTATGATCCTGGAAAAGATATTGTGCTCCCAGCTTGGAAAGTGCCAAATCCAAGCACTATTTCTCGACATCTTTGGGCAAAGTATGTTTCTTAAAGCTTTAAATGATGCTTTTCATAATCTCTACACATCTGATAGTTTTGTCTTAATGATTGCAGACCTAGAAAAGAGAGGAAAATATTGTTTTACTTCAATGGCAACCTTGGTAATGCTTATGAAAACGGGAGATATGAAGAAAGGTACATCATTCCATCTATTCACAACATGATTTAAGTAAACACTTAAACAAAATCTTATGCAGATATAGTATGGGCATCCGCCAGAAGCTGGCAAACGAATTTGGTTCTTCTCCAAATAAGGAAGGAAAACTTGGGCGCCAAGCAGAATCTGATGTTATTGTGACCAGTAAAAGAAGCCCTGATTATGCTCTTGAGCTTTCAAGTTCTCGATTTTGTGGGGTACTCCCTGGTGATGGATGGAGTGGACGGATGGAAGACAGCATATTGCACGGTTGCATTCCAGTCATAATCCAGGCAAGCTATCATAGTTTATTTGTTGTTCCGCAGTGACCATAGTAAAGTCTATCTCTTTTCATAATGCTTACTTCGAATAGCAGGCAAGTTTCTGTATTGCTTTCAGACAATGATTAATTTTTAATGAATACAGGATGGGATATACCTACCTTATGAAGGTTTTCTCAGCTATAAAAGCTTTGCAGTGCGTGTTGCTGAGGATGAAATACCACAAATGGTGTCTATATTGCGGGTACAAAATAAAATAAGCTCTGCAATTAAATGGAAAAAGCTTTATATCAGAATCAATCTGAAGGGAACAAAAAACAGCATTCTAAAGTTTGGTTGCATCAATGATTTCATATTTATACTGACTGAACTGAACCTGCCTTGTAGAATTTCACCGATGAAGAGGTGGATGCAAAGCTAGAAGCTGTTAGAGGCCTGTGGCAAAGATTCATATATAAGGATTCTGTCATGCTAGAGGCAATGAGACAGAAACAAAAATGGAACTATAGACCTGACTGGGCTATCCAGTACGAGACAGTTGAAGGGGATGACGTTTTCACCACCCTCATACAGGTAAAAACAAAACACATGTCTTTTACCTGTCTTATGTACCTAACATTAACATATGTGACTGCAGATTTTACACTACAAATCTCATAATGATAAGTGGCTAGTTACACTTGATAGAAGAAGACACGTTGGTATTCCAAGGAACTGTTCATTGAGAAATCTGTAGATTTGTATATTTGATCTAGATCCCCATTTTTTTAGTTCCACATTTTAGATTTTGGTTCTCTGCGTGCATTACTTAGAAGTCTTATGTAAAATTGAGAACCATGGAGGGTGGAACTTTTTGGAGGAAGACTGTCCGAGAAATGTCCTGGGGTACAGCACATGATGACAATCCATGTAATGTACTTAAGCTCCTAAGAATCACAGATGGTTGACTATCAAATCTAATCAGATAATCTCTTCCCTCGGGAAAGGGATACCATTTATCCTGTTAATAAAAACTCCAACTTACAAAAAAGAAGCTGAAAGAAGGTAGCAAATAGATATACAGAAACCTCCATGTTTAGCTATACAGTTCCGAGATACGAATGGCCTTGTGAACTGATACCACTTTCAAGGATTCCCAATCTGCAGCTAAGTGAAGTTTTAGAAGGTTGATCCGCGATTTAAAACATTGGGCTGGAGTAATTGCCCTCCCATGACGTGCAGCTTTCCAAACTTGGAATGCTACGAGTCACATCATGTCTTTAGATGTTATGTTGACTGCTGTCGTTTACGTGCTACATAGGCACTGTGGGTGTAATTGAGCCCATGAACTATGTGTGAGTGCATACCGCAGGCACTATGTAGTAGTAACCACAAAATTCATATCAGGAGGGTTTTTTATACAGTAAAGCCGGGTAAAGCCGGGTTGCGATCTAAAAGTTTTGGCACTGTGGGTTTTAGCATCTTTATGGGTTTTATTTCAAGTTCTATTCAGAGCCATCGATCTGTGGGATATTCCCAGTATTGCGCCAGATCAATGGCCATTAACATTTTGACCCAAAAACAAAAAACCACTTCCTATGGTGTCGATCGACCACATATGGTTGAAGCACAAGAAAAAAGCAAAATAAACAAGCCAATGGTCAGCATGAAGCCTGCACTGCTGAACCACACTGCTCAGAGTGGACAGAGTGCGTCTTTGAGGGATGGATGCCTTGCGAAAGAAACAAATTGGAAGTCTCTTCCAGCTTGGAAGTCTCTTCCAGCTCTTGAAAAAACCTGATGAAGCCCTACAAAAAGATTGCCGGAAGAAAAGCATCCGGGTTCCCCCTTCTTTGGTAGGAATTTGTTGACCAAAGGTGCAATTTTGCATCCCGAACAAATCGCAAGTGCAAGAGGAATTCCCCCTGCTATTAGTCATTCTGGCCAAAGATAGCAATCAAGTATTCGGGTCCAAAGCGGGGCCTCTTGCCGTAGTTCAGGACCTCTAGGATGCGCGAAAGAAAATCAACGTATTCGCCTGGAAGTCTCTTCCAGCTTTGAAATTCCACTCCCTATTAGGTTTGGAGCGACTGAACTGCCATCGAAATAGCCTGCCATGTTCAAAACCGCCACACCCTGCCGTCTTCAAAACCTCGAGGCACATGTCGGTCTCCCGGATCTGTACTCGAGCAAACTACCCCTTCTCGGATCCGGGTCTGCCGCCCTGCATCAGGACCTCTGGCCGACAACAAGGGCCGCCTTCACATGCTTTCTCATTTCGGACCTTTCAAACATCCCAAAAAATTCTCTAACTAAGCAACCCAAAATAGCAATAACCATCCAAGCTCTTCTCACATGGCAAATTATACCATTTTTTATACAATACGATACTCAAATCATAGTCCCCACCATTTCCAGAAAGCCCTCCCCAAATACAAAACGAATTGGGCAAAGTATATTCTTCACTACTACAACTTCACTTTGAATAACCTTACCCTACGTTCCTATGAGCATTGACCGGACCAAGATACGCACCACGTGTCTACCGCACCTTTTAGAATTCCTCCGCCACTATATTTGAAGTCAGCTTTGGCAAATTACTCTGCCATGTGAACCACCGAATTGGGAAAGATGCCGTCCACATTTGATATTACCGAATTTCCGGATTTTTTGAAGCCTATTTTCCGGATTTCTTTGGATACTTTTTGCAAAAATAACCGGAAAATAACGCAATGGCAACATTTGATGACTAGGATGGTAATGTCATCAATCTGGTGATGTGGCATTGACATCAAGGTCCTTTTCTTTGAATCTTTAAGTTTTCACTCTTTTTTGTCTAAGTGGCTTGATGATATGGCAAAGAGGATGGGCACATGTCATGTTGACATGGCATTTGTCCTTGTAAACAAAGTTTAAAATGAAACGCACTTATTTGCTGCAAACGCACTTCAAAAGGAATCTTTGAAAGATTCCCTAAAATTCCCTTTAAAAAGTCCATTTTTAAGATTTTTTTGTGACAGGTGTGACAATTTAAGTAATTTAGGTACCATTTTTGAGGGGTTGATTGAACATAACTTTCATGCAAAAATTCTAAATAGCAATTTTCATCCTCCTAAACTAGAATAAAAAATAGTTACTTTTATAAAGTGTAGCAAAAAAGGGGCAATAAAAAAAATAGCAAGGGTAGTAGAGTGACAAAGAAGTGATATATTCAAGGTTGTGAAAATTGTACAAAATTATGAAGAAAATTGTCAAAAATATAGGACATTTTGACATTGCCTCATCGAAGCAAACATTTTCACATGAAAGTATGCCTCATTGATCAAACTTACACTTTGAAGTGCAAGTTGGAGTCAAGACGCCGCTCTTCATCTTATATACTTGCTCTTATTTGCTCATCCGCCTTGCTATAGACCCGATGTATACCGCGATGACAATGCGTGGACATAACGTCTTCAAAATAAATTTCTAGATGGTATAAATTTATACTACAATAGATAGTGTTGTGTGGATATAACATGCCGAGAGTTCGCATGGTATAAATTTATACCGCTAAGTGGACTCGAAGCAGATAAATTTATACCGCGAGAGGACTCTTACGGTATAAATTTATACCAGAGAGCTCTCTCGATTCATCATGAGAGCTCTCGGTATAAATTTATACCGTGAGAGCTCCCTCGTATACTCTGCGAGAGCTCTCTGGTATAAATTTATACCATGAGAGCTCTCTCGGTATAAATTTATACCGCAGACAACCTTCGACAACCAATTTATATATACATATATGTGTATATATATATAATATATACACATACTTACATATATATATCCCACAAGAAAAGAGAACTCTTAGATAAATCTATATTTGGAGAAACGGTATAAATTTATACCCGAATTGCATATATATATAAGACTTTTATATATATATGTATATATATATGCAAAATTCGAGGCAAAATATATATCGTGTAAAAATCTTTTGGGGTCTTTTCTTGCTCGCCAAAGGGTTTGGCAACCTAAAAACTACTAAAGTAACACACATAAGGGATAATTTTACACACTTTTCTTGGTTTTTAGTCTAAAAAGCTCTAAAACTGTTTAAAATTTTCTAAGCTTGTAATGCAATGTTAGAGCATAAAGTAGTCGAATCATGTTGTTATTTCTACTTTTTTTTTTCTCTATATACATGCGAACTTCACTTGTAGCTCAAAAAATTGCTACTAAAGGCAAAGAACTCCAAAATGTTATGGTGACACAGGTATTTGACGAAAAGGAAACTACATGGTTTATCCAGAGGGGTGCGAGGAGTAGAAACCCCTCAGAAGTTTACCTATTTATTTGCAAATATATAGGAAAGGGTAAGGCAGACAAATACTTCACTGCCAGAGAAATGTGCATGGTGCCCACTGCTACGATGACGAATTGTGATGAATATGCTCAACATTACTAAAGAGATTGACTATCTTCTGAGCATCACCATGTTGTAGAAAGACATGTGCGTTCAAAAATACATCTCCGAGAATAAAAAAGGAGGGCATGTAATCACAGGGCTTCATTACTTCAACTTGTGTATCCTCGGTATAAATTTATACTGCATCATCAACTAAAACTTCAGCTTAGCTACAAGATATCGTGGATGTATTGGCATTTATAATACTATGTGATGCAAAAACAATGGTTTGTCATTCAAGAAGTTTGTTCAACTGCCTCCCAATGTGTTTTAAGGTCCATTAGGATATTTAGCAAAAATGGTTGTGAAATAACAAATTTCTTGTCTTCTAAAACAGCTAATATAAAAGTTTTCAGGGACAAGGTACAAAAGCATCTAATTTCTTCATACGAATTTGCCCCATAGTAAATCTTTGAATTTCATTGTAGTTCTTTCCCCCTCTAAAATGGGATTTTTTTTGTTTTGTGTTTTTCCTTAATACTAAGTCTTCTTAAAATGTCTGTTTTCACGAGCAATTTTATAAATCTTTGGACTAATGGTAATAAAAGGGCCCTTTTTAGAGGGATTTTAGAATTTTATAAATTTTCAAAAGGAATCTTTCAAACGCACTTCTTAAATAAGTGCGTTTCATTTTAAACCTTGTTTGTATTCATATTTTGGTTTTGAAAAGTATTTTTTCAACTAGTTTGATCCAAAGTCAATGGTTTATAAAGCAAATGAGGGTTAAAAAAAAGATTTGAAGGCAATATATAAAAATCAACATAAGATGATGGATTCAAGCTGAGAGAGGATCGTTGGGGCACCGCTTGGCCACCTTGGGCTTTGCCCTACGACAGTACATACCTATCTGGCCCTGCCTGCCCATAATCAACCATGCCAGAGGAGATCGCCTGGTTTTTTCTGGATGTTGGAGGGATGGGTAAGGGCAATAACGATTTAATTTGGGATCAGCCAAAGGGATCTCTCTTGCTTTGATTTTGAGCAAGGATTGTGGCTTCATCTAGTTGATCCTTATTTAAATCATCCATGTTATAATTTGGCAGAAACTTTCCTTCTTTTCCCACGTCTTGCTGGGAGAATGTATATAGAATAGGAAGATGGAGACAACAAGTTTTGTTTCTCTACATAGCTATGGCAGGTTGATTAGTCATATTTCAAGATTTGATGGTATATTAGGCATCTTCTCATAGCTTATAATTTAAGGTTAGGTTTTGGAGAGTAGTCTGGCAGTTTAGGGCTTGTTTTAAGTCTAACTTGCTTCAAGATGATTGTTTAAAGTGTCTGTAATTTTCCATCAATTTATTAGAATTTTGATTGATCAGGAGGTCCTTTAGTTGCGAAGAGTCTAAACTTTAAAAGCCTATGACAACTTTAAGAATAGTGTGGCAGCCTATTCTAGTTATTATTGTTGTCTCCATCCAAATATTCTAGGTATACGTGGAGATTTTTATATGTCATAGCAGATGTAATCAGTTTACTAAATTTAAAATCTTGAAATTCAAGTGGCGGAAGACCTTGAATTTCATTTTCTGATGGAGGGTTTGTGGATGGATAGCTACTGAATTATTACTTGTAAGAAAGCATAATGACGTAGAGGCATTTCCAACAATGCACCATCTTTTGGATCACAATTTCAGGACTGGGCTGTGGTTTAATTGGTATTCATGGAATTCAGATTTATGGCGAGCTAGGAAATTGCACTACCTCTAACAATGGAAATGTTCATCTTCAGGCATAAGATTTGGATAATTATTTGTCTATGTATCCTTTCTATATTTCCTTCAGATTTTGTTCATATTTTACTCGTCCAGTTTGCAAAGAATACTGAAAATCTTTCTTGGGCATAATCTACATGTAGCCATTAATGGTAACAAAAGCTGCTACAGTCGGGCTATAAAATGGACCAGTTGTTGGAAACTATGGAGAGGTTGCTATAGTAATTGGATTTAGCAGAAGAAGAATGGTTTTCCCTATAGTATGTTAAAGCCGAAAAAGATGTTGAATGACTCCATCTGTAGTACTTAACTTGTCCATTCATTCTACTTTATGTTAATAGTTCCTTATTTTTCGCTGGATCTTCTGGGTTCTTCCTGGATAGTCAGGGTTTTTTATATCCTAGAATTCTTCCAATACGACATATGGAATCATGTATGTGCTGCAATTTTTATATCACATGAATACAAAATTTGCCCTGTCTCTAAAGGGAGGGGGAGGGCTTAAACTTTCATCTTTATAGATGGGCCTCTGCCATAAAAAAGCTCACATTAGAACAAATTGCTTCAAATTTAGTAGCTGTCTTCATGAGAAAACCTTAAGAAGAGGATAACCCTCCACTCAAGTGGATCATGGCAAATAACGCTCAAGATCGCCAGGCCGAAAAGGTTATTGCCATGATCCACGAGAGGGGAGGGTTGGCCGCCTCTAAACTTAAATTTCATGCAGGTTCTCCATAGCAGTTGAGCTTTCTGTGAATGAATGGATTAAATTGCCCAATCATCAACATAAACATCTATGACATCCTATTAACATGCAAGCACAAACTCCGTATAGTGTTAAGCTTTTGTGCAGTATGGGTACAACAAGAAGATAATGAGCTATCTTAGCCTGATGCAAGTCAATGAATTGTCAACAGTCCCTATGCTTGATTATGTGAATGACCACCAAACAAACATCATAAGACTTTGCCAGATGAAGATAATAATATAACAGTATGCTTTATGATTCTCTAATTCTGCATTTAGGATACGATATGCATTAAGAATGTGATCTATGTTCGAAATGATACCATTAGCAAGTTGTAACATTTTGCTAAATATGCTTTATTTTATTTTGTTCTAGTGAGAGGTTGTACATTAAAAGAAGGTTTGTATATTCCTATTATATGTGAATAATAGAAAATAGAATGAGTTTTGTGCCTGTTGTGTGTTTTATCTTGACTATTTTTGTATAATGTGCATAAATTTGTGAAATGTATGGAAAAATGAAGAACTATACGGGTGTAAATTGAAGAAAATGTAAGAAATGTGTAAAGATTGTGGAGAAGCATGATGAGGAATATTTATGTTGTATTGAAGTGGAACCTATGGACTTGAAGGAATATTAAAGTCCTTATGAAATCTGGTTGTGAATCTGGAGGAGCATGGTAGTTGTAAGGAGTTTGGATGGCCAGATCTTGAGTTGGCAAAATCTAGTGAACTTATGGTAGTTAGAATTTGGATCTAAAGTTGAGATTTGTCTAGATCTAGTGGCTAGGATTAAGGAGTTTTCTATAAAAGAGCCAAAATTCGTATAGAAGGAAGGCCCAATTTTGGAAGATGACATCTGGGCAAAGTTCTTGAAGTTGTGAATATCTTTCTTTAAATTCAAATGAAGTTTATGAATTGGTGCAAGAATTTATGATGGAATGATTATGTTGGTGATCTATGATGCCTGTAGAGTGATGCTTAGCCTATCTCATATATCTTGAGATTTGCTTTGGTTCTTATCGTTAGCTCTTGGTCTGGAGTTTTGCTTTGATTGCATTGTCAATGGTAACATGTTTTGTGGGGCATTCCGAGAAAGCAATACTTTGGTGGCATGATATATATCATTTGAAGTGCAACTCGTTGATGGTCATCGAGAATGCGAGTGGCACGGGGAACTGTCTTCGCTTGAAGGGGTGGAGGTCATTGTCTGATGGCTCTAGGGTTATCCTTGGTATGAGGACCCGTGTTCCTTTGTAGATGCCTGTGATTATCTCTGTATCTATGATTCTTGGGTGTGCTTTGATGATGCGAAGGGGGGTGCCATTGCAGAGGCCGGCCTTCAGGTTCATGTTTCTGAGTAGGATGATGATGGCACTGTCAGAAGGGTCAGGTGGTTGATGAACTCAATTGGGAAGTCCTTTCTAGCATCTTCGCCTTCTGCAATGATGGCCATTCAACCTTAAGAGGACCTTATTGTTGATCCTCAGCATATCTTCATTCTTTGGTGTCAGGATGGCCTTGTTATACAACATGTACACATTTGCCTCCGTTATTTCCTTGCTGAAGATGCTGTCAATCAAGTCGTCTTCCACTACACATTCTTCGGGTATCTCAACCAAGTCGCGGTCGAGCCCTGGCTCATTATTCATCTGTTCCCCGTTACCGAGACGTAACATCCAATTTGATAAGATTTGCTCATCTTTTCTGACCTGCATATTGTGTCAGCTTGTGGATTTTGAAGTTAGTCCACAACGGGTTCCGCTAGACACACTTCGAGATGACTTCCGTCCTTGTTGCACGATTGACCACAGGCACTTGCTGTCGGAAATCGTTGCTGGTGAGCATTATTATTCCCCCAAATGGCCTGTCATCTTGGCGTATCTCGCATAAAAGCCTGTCAACGGCGGTAAGTGCATGCGCGTGCGTCATTCCCATTTCGTCCCAGACCATGATGCTTGCATTTCTAAGTACCTTTGCTTGTTGGCTTGTTGCACGCAGTGCGGAGGTTGTCTCTTGTGTTAGGTTGAGTGGTAACTTGAATGTCAAAAGAACTATTTGTGCTCCCTTCAAGATGAGGCTGGCAATGCCTGTCCAAGCCACTAATACAACACCAACACCACATCCTCTTAGTATACTGATCAGATTGTTGAAGAGGAATGTCTTGCCTGTGCCTCCCGGACCGTCCACATTGATACATGGGGCTTGATGTTGGTTGATTGCATCGAGGATAATGTCGGCTATGTGCTTCTGCTCCTTGTTGAGCTTGCCGTAGTTTTTCCGTCCCTCTTTCAACTCCTTTTCTGCATCGAAGGTTTGTTCGTTTGGGTAGTTGCGTAGAATGTCTAGTTGTGGTCCTATTAATCCAAGTTGCTGACATGTGCAGCTCGCTTGTCTGGAAAATTTCATCAATTTAGTGCATTGTTGTATGCTTGCTCTTGTGGCATCCGCTGTTGGTAATCTTCTGTCAGGTTGTCCTTGAAGAGCTCCCATAGCTGCACTGGATCTTGTGGATCATTGTACAGGCAAATGAGTGCGAATGTCTGGCATGGCTACATTGGCATCTAAAAGTTGCTCGCATCTTCGAGTGTCTTCTCCCACTCGGCATCGTCTTCCAGTAAGCCGAGCTCTTTGGCTTCTCCCTATAGTTATTTCTCTCGAATGCACGCCTTCTTTTTCGTTCTTCTGTCATTACGAATTAGGCGTGAGGAGGATGTTGAAGATTTGTGAGTCCTTGCTCCTCCATGAATATTTTAAGCATTGCCAAAGGGAAAAAGGCAAAAGGTGGTGTTGTTCTTTATGAAGTTCAAAAGGTACCTTTTAGGCTTGGGGGAAAAGGTAAAAGGTGTTTTTGCCTCTTTTAAAGTTTAATAGTGCCTTTTATGTTTGGGGGGAAAGGCAAAAGGTGGTGTTGTCCCTTTATTGTTCAAATAGTGCCTTTTATGTTTGGAGGAGAGTCCTTGAGTCTTTTACGTTTGCTGGGGTTGAGGGGCCTTGGCATTTACAACAAAGAGACAAATGTGCTTTGAAATGAGATTTCCATAGGTCAAAAGTGTAAACGGGTTTGCTTTTGCTATGATCATGTATAATTTTGATACTTTTCACTATAGCATGTAATTCTATTTATTTATCGGTGCCAAGAGCCATTTGGAGAATGTGATATATAACAAAACTGAAACTTTCCAACTTTTATAACTTTTTTATTACAACAAAGATTTTACAAAGGTTTAACAATATTTAAAAAAAACCTAACTCCTTCACGTTAGATAGTGTTGGGCAAAAGTATGCTGGTGGGGTACAAAAGCAGGCGTCCGGACACATGCTGACAGGCACTAATATAGCACCTCGTATGGCATCTTATTTAGGGTGTTACTAGTACTAGCACATGGTAATTAGATAATCAATAGAAATATGTAATAGCTCCAATGAATGACAAGTGGAATACTATGATAGAATAGTAGGTCCAAGGTGTTGATCTAAGTGCTGGGGTCACACTTTTATGTACCCCACCAACATACTTTTGTCCAACTTTCACGTGAATATGTATTTAACATGGTGTTTGCGGTTGGATTGTATCATATGGTAGCCCATATATATGCAGACCATGAGCTGTTTTTGCATGGTACAACCAAGCTCGGATATGGCGTCCTCCATAGCTATCCCCTAGAGCAGAGTATCATTGCCATAACTTGTTGATATTTTCTCTATTGCCTCAACTTGCTTCTGATTCTTTCTATACAAACTCATGTTTCTTTCTTCCTCGGACCACCAATCTTCCAAATCCAAAATGTGCCAAACTTTTGGCAGAGTAGCAGGCCCTTGAAGCAGATTAAAACCATCGGGGATATTTTTGAAAAGAGGCAGAAATTTTAATAAAAGAATTAAAAAGAGTTCAGACCATCATAATAAAATTTGTTTCCTTAAGTGCCCTTTAGGGCAACCAAAAAACAAATTGCACTGGTGATAGTATCCAATCATATAGCTTAAAATATGTGGGACGGGATGTGGGATGAATATGCCAAGTTTTCTATTACAGATATATTTCAAAGCACACAATGGCCTACCATGAGTAGTCTTTGTCAGGCTGCGACACTAGCAGATCACTGTGAATTATTTATTTATTACGTAAAGGCAATTTAGTGTGTCTATTATGCCTTGGCATATGGTACAGTTTCAGTTCCAAGAATATTGCATAAACCTTTTTACGTTTTACATCTGCCATCAAAACTTCTACTGTCAATGAGTAGTAGATGTAGTAAGCTCCCAACGGCTGATACTTTAGTAGTAGTAGGTGTGGGTAAGCTCCCAATGGGTGATAGTTTGAAATTGGTAGTCGGTGTAGTAAGTGTGAGTCAGCTTTTAATGGGTAAGACTTTAGAGTTGATAGTAGGTGTGAGTAAACTCCCAATGGATGATACTTTAAAATTGGTAGTAAACGTGACTAAGCTCCTCAACGTGTGATAGTTTAAAATTGGTAGTACATATTAATAGTAGGTATATACGCGAGGCGATACCAAACCGAGGTTGAGTAAGCTCCTAATGGGTGATACTTTGGATTTAGTAGTAGGATTACATGGGTGGGCCAAACTGAGGCGAGGCCTCGGCCGCCGAGCGAGGAATAGACCCAAAAAAGATGTCCAAACCGAGGCGAGGCCCCGAAGGGGCCGAGCCGAGGAAGGGTGCAAAAGAAAAGGGCAGGATCTCGACCTCCCACCCACTTTAAAACTTCTTGGTTGTGGAGGGGATTCGAACCCTAATCCTCGCCCCCTAAACCCCCCACCCTTACTACTAGGCCAAGCATTAATTTCTTAAAAAGAAAAGTTCATATATAGTTAAGGGTAAGGGCAAAAATTTCAAGGATGCTCTAGGATGTTGTAGCTAGCTCTGGAATCTTCTAGAATGTCCTAAAATGTTCTAGAGTCTTCTAGAATGTCTAAAATAGAAAGTTTTGTGAACCTTTACAAATGCTCAAAATAGAATGTTCTGGAATGTTCCAGATGTTTACGGGTAAGCACCTTAGTCTAGAAATAGAAAATACCATAGTCTAAAAATAGATAGTTTTCTAAAAGTTTGCAAGAACTCATAATAGAATGTTCTAGAATGTTCCAGGTGCTCCTGGGCAAGCACCTTAGTCTAAAAATAGAAAGTTCTGTGAAACTTTACAAACAATTCAAGGATGCTCTAAGATGTTCTAGATAGCTCTAGAATCTTCTAAAACCTTCTATAATGTCCTGGCATGTCCTAGAGTCTTCTAGCTAAAAATAGAAAGTTTTTTGAAATTTTGCAAATGCTCAAAATAGAATGTTCCAGATGCTCACGGGTAAGCACCTTAAGAAAGTACCATAGTCTCAAAATAGAAAGTTTTCTAAAAGTTTGCAAGAACTCATAATAGAATGTTCTAGATGCTCCTGGGCAAGAACCTCAGTCTAAAAATAGAAAGTTTTGTAGAACTTTCCAAACACTCAAAATAGAATGTTCTAAAAATGGAACGTTCTAGAATGTTCCAGATGCTTATGGGCAAGCACCTCAGTCTAAAAATAGAAAGTTTTGTGGAACTTTGCAAACACTCAAATTAAAATGTTCTCGAATGTTCCAGATGCTCATGGACAAGCACCTCAATCTAAAAATAGCAAGTTTTGTGGAACTTTGCAAACATTCAAAATAGAATGTTCTAGGATGTTCTAAATGCTCATGGGCAAGCACCTCAGTCTAAAAATAGAAAGTTTTTGGAAACTTTGCAAACACTCAAAATACAATATTCTAATATGCAGCAAAATAATAGGGTGCTCCAGAGGAATTTGATATGGATGTAAAAATAACAATTTCTGAAACCATAGACCATATATCCCTAAAACAATTGCTATTATAAAAAAAAACATAGATTCAAGATAAAAAATAATCGCATTACCTCATTGGGTATATTGGTTAAAGTAGTCTTATTAAGACATTGAGTTATTTTGGTAGAGGTTCAAGCCCCCGTATTTCATATTTTAAAATCTTAGGCAAAGCCGTATAGAGGTTCGATATTCCCTCAAAAACTTAGACGAGATAATATTTCAAAATCATAGGCTCCTTCAATCATAAATGACTATAAGCGAAACGAGAGGTGTCCAGAGGCTCCAACATACGATCTGGGTCGAAGGATCGACAGATCCGACGACTGTGGTAGTCCAGGGTTTCAAATTTCAAAATTATAGGTGCCTCCAATCATAAATGACTATAAGTGAAACGAGAGGTGCCCCAAGGCTCCAACGTACGATCTGGGTTGTAGGATCGACGAATCCGACGACTGTGGTAAGCAAGGTGCTGCATGGTATGAAATGTTTCTCCAATATATCTAGATGTTGTGAGTTTGTTGTTTTTGGTGACTTGCTTTCTGGTGTTTGCAAACTTCTAGAAGTATGTATCTTCAAGGGCTTACCCAATGCCATTGAAGAAATGACACCAATAATCCTCAGTGATTTTTTATGCCATATATTATGTTCCTTTTAACCATTGCAATTGAAATCAACTTTAATTTTTCAACTATACTTAAAGATTGCTCACCTTTAAAAATAGATAATCACTGTTAATTTCTCATAACAGTTATGTATGGTCCATATACTATATGCCTACTTTGGATTAGGTAGTCCCACGTATATTCCTTAGTGTTAACTCCAACATGTGTGTAAATTATAAGTTCTCAACCCCAACAAATAGTCTTTCTTCAAATAGTCTTTCTTCAGTGATAGATGCCAAATTTGAGCCTTCATATCATTTATCCTATGAATTGAAATAAGGGAGGCAGATGTGCACTTGCTGTAGACGAGGATCGTTCTGTTCTGCTCAAAGCTTCTTAGGGATATGTCGATCTAAATGGTGTTGAATTTGTACGTATTTATATAATTTAAACATGTTGGATACAATAGTTTGTAATAGTTAATGTTAATGGTAGTTATGTGCTTGTTATAATATTAGAAAAATTTTTGGGCCCTTCGGGCCCTAACAAAAGCAAATATAGGTAAACTTGAGGGTGAACAAGGAAAAAAAGATCAAAACATAGGTAAACTTCAAAGGCCGCAGTATTAATTACTAAAAAGCTTGGAAATTTTATAATTGAACCTGAGAAGGTCTTATGTTATATTTTTATTTGGCTTTAGAATGCCATAACAGCACATGGTGATAAGTTTTAATGTTCCAGTTAGTAGCTCAAATATAATGCATATGTTGTGACCACTTTCATAAAATAAATACATTCATAAAATATATGCACGATTCCAATGCAAAGATGCCAAAACCACAATCCCAAATAGTATCCAGTTATCTAGTTATGACAATCCCAAATAGTTTGCTTTGCATAATAAAGCAGGAAAAACATAGATTTGCTTTATCCCATGAATTCAGCAAACCAAAGTGGCTATATCAACTCCTGCAAACAATCTTCATTTGAATTGAAGCTACAGACGGCAAGAGAAATGGAAATGTCAGATATATTAAAGTTCAGATATGCTTTGAGTAGATTACAGAAATGGATGGCAAGAGGTAACAACAATAGTATTTGCTGCACCCTTCAAATCCCAAATAGTATCCAGTTATGACAATCCCAAATAGTTTGCTTTGCATAATAAAGCAGGAAAAACATAGTAGATTTGCTTTATCCCAAATAGTTTGCTTTGCATCTGCACAACTCATTTGCTATTTGATGAGCTAGAAAGGCATGTTTACAGAAGGATGTGAACTAAATGGCGGTTATGGAGCTAGAAAGGCATGTTTACAGAAGGATGTGAACTAGATGACGGTTGTGCTTTCGGCTCACCTTAAATTTGAAGGCCACATGAATTCTTCAAACCAAAGTGGATACATTAACTCCTGCAAAACCATGACAACTTTTAGAGGACAAAATCCAAGCATTAGCAGTGTCCCGATGAAGATATAGATATGCAGATTCTGCATCTGGCCTGCATAGGCTGCATAACGATCCTCATCTGGCCTGCATAAGCTACATAACAATCTTCATCTGGTGCATAAGCTGCATAACAATCTTCCTTGAATTGAAGCTACGGACGGCAAGAGAAATGGAAATGTCAGATATATTAAAGTTCAGATATAAGCATGATTTCATTAATTGGATAAAATAACGCAATTTTGAGAATTTTAAGCACACCTTATTTGCTCAAGCACGAATACTTTCACCTTGTTCTCGAGCCCAACAAACATGAGGTAATTAACATACACATATACATACAAATTATGTGTTATACTTGTACGTGTACATGATACTTGTAGAAGCCCTACATTCTACACCAATAATTCACATCAATAATTTCACTTCACTATAAAAACAGCTCGACTCGGGGGTAGAGATCATTCATCTTCCATGGCTTCCTCGATGCCTCGTCCAGAGCACATCCGATCTTTCAAGTGCTACTTGAGCTACAATGATCTGAATGAATGCGCAAGAAATGGTGTCAATCTTGATCCATGGCTCCAATCTAAGGCTGATGGTCCTGCTAGTGCTTGCAGGAAGCTCACTCGTGTTAAAGTCCACATTTACTGGCTTCCTGATCAGGAGATCTATGAGCTGAATAGCATCACGAGCTTTGATGTTGATGATGAGTGAATCAATGTTATCGCTGATGACTCATCATATCTGCTTTTATGATGTAATAATGGTATGAGCACCTATAAACTATGTAAGGATGTAATAGCACAAACGAAAGATGTATTATACTTGTATGTATACAACAGTCTTATACACGCGCAATAATTGGGGTAAAGTCTACCCCAATAATTCTACCTCACTATAAGAACTCCTCACCTCGGGGCTAAAGTTCATTCATCTCCCATGGATTTTTCGCCTTCATCAGTTCACCACATCGAGGCGATCAAGTGCTCAATGAGCCACTCTGATCTTGTTGGTTGCCTAGACAGGCATCTTCTTCTTGATCCCTACCTGCGAAGAAAAGCTTTGGGTGCTGAGATTCGGTGCCCTGCGTTAATTCGTGTGATGATCCATCTGATTTGGCTTCCTGAGCGCATGAGCTATGAGATATCAGGGATCACTACTACAGATCCTGAAGATGAATGAATCACCTGTTCAACATGTTATAGTGTAAGAGCTCTTGTGTTAAGATGAAAAATGCAAGACGTAATAAATAATAAATAGTCTATTGTAGTGATGTTATGGATAATAAATATTCTACTGTGAAATGCTGTAATGTACCTGCAAGACTCAAGTTTCATCTCCATCCTCAGATGCCTCTTTAGCAAGCAATTCTCGTGAAAGGTGATTCCTACAGTAGGAGGTATCACAACCTGTAATGGCTTTGGTTCCACAGACCAAGCATAGTCTATCGTTTTGAGAGGCTGATAACGTGGTCTGTCATTAGGATTCGGCCTCCACTTCTTATGCCAGCAGTCCCGATATTGTTGATCGTACGGGGTGCCTTTCCTAGCCACAGGCTCCCACCAAGAAACAAAAACCTCGTTATAATGAGGGGCAGTGGGATCTTGTATTGGATCCTCTTCCACATACGCTAACCATGTAGGACATGCATCTGCTGGTCTCACAAGAAGAAACATACCTTTCTGTACATCTTGGTATGGGTCAAATATCTCCACTGCATTCTTGGGTTTATCCTTAGCAGGCCCAACATAGGCAGCCGGAGCGTCATATCGATCGACCTGAATAGATTCAGGCTCTTGAAGCACAACTTGCCTTGTCATGGGCCAGAAGTTCTGAATTTCTGGATTGCCCGGGGGTACTTCACCTAGCACACGCATCACTTCGCACCAGTAGTCCATGATCTCGTTCATGTAGGTATTAGACCACGAGTTCACACCAGCCCTGGAGATGTTAGCCCAATGCATAATGTATTTCGCAATGGACGACCTCAATGCTCCTATGTCCTTGAGGCATGCATATGGCCTGACAGTCTTGGGCGAGCCAATCGGTATCTTTGGCAAACCATTGTCATCTGCTTTCCACATCCGAATACCCTTTTCTGGCAACCATTCTCTATGACCAGGTCTCATCTTGTAATACATTAATGGCCACCCATCATTCATGCAGAACTTGAATAATAGGGGCTCCAAGTGACCAACCAAACGGTCCTTCTTATTAGGAATGTAACCTTTTACGAACCCCTTCCAATCGGGAACCTCGGTAACAAGGTATGGTGTCGGTGCCTTTGTGCTACATTCTCGGAAGAGTTGCATTAGTTCGAATAGTTAGAGCATCCGACCCAAGCATTAACGTTGAATAGTTACCAAAGAGCGCATCAATGTCATCATGAGTGTGGCCTACCATCATGAAGCCAACCTGTATTTGATCAAAAACACCCAACCACACAAGATAGGATAGGTAAGAGAAGAGATATCTGTTCTTGTTCTGCCCTGCGCAGTTGTCTAGCTGCAAGTAGAGCCGCCTAGGTAGCCTCTTAAATTGCGCTGCTTGCTTAGGAGGTGCTACAAAGTCTACCCCAGTGCAATTGTTTTTTTTGGTCCTCAACCCCGCACTGTTTAGGAGTGCGGTTCCCCACATGCCCTCAGGGCGAGCTTCTTCTCTCAAATGACCCCAATTGTCTTCGGAAGTGTCCTCCAGTGTTTTGATAGCATGATTCAAGGAACCAACATGAAAATTTGAATCATCCTTCCAAAGGTCGAAAGAGAAAATGTCCTAAGGCACCTGTGCCATGGCCATGCATGAGTGCACCAGTCACGCTAACTTTCAAGCGTTCACCTCTCCATACCGATTTGGCTAATTTCTCCAGTCTTGGAATCATAGTCTTGTTTTGGTCCATCTTATCATGTATGATAGTGAGCGCCTGGTCCGGCGATCGATGGGACAAAGCTCTCCATGACCAGTACAAGCTCCTACAAGAGATTTAGGCTGTCATGTGTTCCTTCCTTTCCATCTGCAATTCTCTTCTCTCCCGTGGATCTCTGGTTTTAGCCATTTTCTCTTTTATTACAATACAGGTATTGCACTTGGAGAAAGCTGTCCTCTTCGCTATTGCAACCTCTGAATGATTTTGCTTCCACCCACGTGAGAATGAAGAATGTGAGATGTGCTTGCCCGTCATCTCCATCACATTGGCGTCCACCTCTTGAAGAATGTCCTTTTTAGTTAGGACAGAGGGGAGCCTCTTCACATTTTCTCTCACCCCTTCAGTAGTGATTTTCGATCTGTGGGGCATCGTCTCTGCATTCTCATCTATGTACATAGAGAGTATGGCCTTTCCGGCGAGAGTGTAAGGCCTCGGCTTCTTCGTGCCCATGTTACCATGCTCAGCAACTCTGTGACCAGCAAGGAAAAGTCTTCGCCACTTATAGAATGTGGACATTGGAATATCGTAGGCTCTATGCCATGCTTTCAAGCAAACCTGCTTATTATTTAGCATCAGCTTCTGGACCAGGCCGTTCTGTGAACAGACGTCTAACATGTTGAAAACAAATGTGGTCCTGTCTGAAGCTCGCAAGTTCCAATAGAACCTACGTATACACGCAATCTCGGCTGTTGAGAAGTTTGCGCAGCATCTTCGCATGCAGCAGAGCGAAGACTTGAAGTCTAAAATGGAAGCTGCTGTGATTTTTCTCTCCGCTTTAGTGGCCACAGGAGGTGAACATGGGGTCCGGTTCACCATTCTGTACGTCCTCTTTGGTGCCTTTTCAGGCTCAATTTGCATGGCATAGGGTTCTGCTTCAACGACTGTCTGTTTCACAGTCTTCACGAGTGTTGACACAACAACATTGTCTACTAACACCAAAGCAATCGGCCACCTCACCAGGTCGTGCAACTGTGGCATTTCAGCACATGCTTGGCATCGCATGGTCGGCCTATCTGGCATAGGGAATGTCTTCATTATGGTTGCTGCCAAGTAGTCTTCTCCCAATCTCATGTCACCGACAGCCTGATTAGGGTCAATGAAGATGATCACCCCAAGGGCATACGGAATGTTGCAGCAGTCATGGAGTAGTGTGCAACTTTTCTCTACTAGCTCGTCCCTTGAAATGCCTCGAAGGTTATTCACGGAAGGGCTTTCCGGTGCTTGCAACTCCAGCCAATCAATTTTTTTAATCTGTGCAGGCGGTGTGGATATTTCAGGTTCTTGTGTAAGGTTAGCTATCCACTGCGCTGGCCACAAAATAAAACTCCCTCTCGAATCCCCAAGTGTAGCCAATTCCGGTTCAGGAAATGGCAAACCAATGCTTCCGTCGAGAATAACTTCCATAGACACTACAACGCTATCTCTCGGCAAGGGCAAGTTGTGGTGCTTGTCGAAGGCATGTACTTTTCCCTCGCCCACTTTGACTCCATGGAACAGTATGGACTTCGAGGCAGCCATGTCTGCAAGCACAGTGGACGTTATTGCTCAGAGAAAACGCCACCGCGATGTCACAGAGCACTTTCAAGCAACCAATTTCAAGCAAGACAACTTCACGTTAGGCAGACAAAGCAATTTCAAGCAAGGACGTTGTTAGCAGGATCGCGGCCGCGATCTCCTAGAGCAAGCAGATACCATAGTCTAGATTACACATACCTTAGTATAGATTATGCTACGCAGGATCGCCTTCGCGATCCTGACGAGTAGTAGCTGTGTCGTAAGGATAACCTGCGGGAGAAGTAGATGAATCAATAAGCATTGATGGTAACTTTATGTGAGAGCATCAAATGGTACCTTAAGGTAGAATATGTTCGGCAAGATCGCCTTCGCGATCCTGATGACTGCTAGCTGTGCCGTAAGGATCACCTGTATCAGAGGAAGATGAATGGTATCAACACCTGCAAACAGGAGATCTGCAACAAGGCAACAGGAGATCTTAAGAATTGTTGATAGAGGCAGTCTATATTCCCAAATTTGAACGGGATTTGATTTACCAGTCACAAAAAAGGGGTGCATGCGGTAGATATAAATGAAAACACAGTTTAATGAATGTACTTGCCTTTCTTTGGCCTTCAATGAATTCTACAACGTCAAATATGTCTGGATGCCTTGAAATTCATCTGAGCGCCATTGTAATCCACCATAGCGCCTTCAATTTAACTCCGGCGCCTCGAACAACTCCTTGCCAAGCTCTGCAATAATGAAATTCTTGGAGGGTCTTACCGCATTTGAAATGAATTTGAATTTCAAAATGTTGTCCTTCTAGCGGGACCTTTTTGTGCCGTAATGTCCCTGTCCCTATCCATTTTAAAATGACATGCCGTGGGTGATTTGATGTCCTTTTCACCTACCCTACAGTCACTCTCACACAAATTCTCCCGTTTCACTGTCCCGTACCATGCCGAGCTGGGCGTTGCTTTTTGGGTGGAATGGGGAATATGCCGCCCGTCATAATGACGCCGCCCGTCATTATGACGCCGGCCGTCATAATTGCGCCGCCCGTCATAATGACGCCGCCCGTCATAATGGCGACGCCCGTCATAATGGCGAACCCTATAAAATGAGAGGCGTCCTTTTTTCTGATCACCTTCGCGAAAATTTTTAGCGCCTCCGCCAAGTTTCTAGCGCCTTCGGGAAATTCGTGAGCGCCATCATGTCTCGTTCCGCCGCCCTCAAAGAAGGTAATTTCCGCGATTTTTGTTAGCTTAGGTGTCGCCATAGCTGCTACTGTGTCTTTTTAGGATAGTTAGATGGTCGACAAGATCGCGGCCGCGATAGTTGTGACCACGGCCTTTCCTCTTTTTTGGAAGGTAGTGCTCAAGACAAGCGCGGCCGCGATAGTGGCGACCATTTCATATAAAATGTAATACCCGGTGTTCGGCAAGAACGCGGTCGCGTTTCTTGCCAGCATAATAGATAAGCACACCCTTTCTTAGTTAGCTACTGATCAACTGGATCGCGGCCGCGATCTTTATAAACACCTTCTTCCAATACTAGTGTATCTAATCTGTTGTCAATTCCTTCTGCAGCCCTCGAACTATTCCGCGGGCCCAATGTAGAACCGATCAGAATTGTCACACCCGATAAAAGCAGGAAGTGGTGTGTTGAAATTTCACAAGCAAAACCTCATGTCGCTGGAGACCGGCGAAAGGACTTGTGCTTGTTCTTAAGGAATGGCAAGGGTCCAGAAGATTACGAGCAGCTTGGTATAGTTATTGCCATGTGGGAAGGTACCAAAAACAATGTGCAAGATGCAATAATTTGCAGCGTAGAAGATACTCAAGGGCTGCAGTTTGTGGAGTACGTTTTGAGATGGCAGAATTATGATCCATCCATTATGATTGCGAGTAAAGTCAACAAACCGGCAAGCGGCAAGGGGATGCCCACCAGTGCTAAGGGATTTGGCTGGATATTGCCGTCCTATGATTCCTTAAGTTTGTCAGGTATAAAGTGCAACAGGGATATACTTGTTGGATTTAGCATGTGCAGAAAAGGTCTTTCAGCTGATAAGAAACCTCCTTCTGCTGCTTTAAAGGCTACTAAAGACAACAAACTGCCTTCAAGGATGGACACCAACTGGCTCAGGGCTGTTTCAAAGAAGAGATCCGTTGCCCCTTTGCAGGCTATTGGCGAACCATCCACTCCAAAGGATACTGTAGTGCCCATAGAAGCAAATGTTGTTGTTCCTTCAGCAACTGCTGTAGCCCCCTCAGCAAATGTTGGTTGTTCTGCAGTAGTTGACCCTTCAACTCCCGTCATGCTTTTGACTGCTCCCGCCAGAGACTCTGAGGCACTAGAAGGACAACCATCAAAGAGGATCCCACCATTCAGGATAAAGATTCCAAAGGTGCGCACGGATGACAGTGCGCAACCTTCGACGTCTTCTACTCCTTCCTCGTCCACTAAAGCAACACCTACCAGCCACTTATTGCCCTGGAGAACTGATCCCCAAATGCCAGAAGATTTGAAGTTCAATCCAGATGAAGAAAAGAAACTGGCTCAGGAGACAGCATCCAAGCTCGAGGAGTTCAAAAGATATTACCCAATGGGTGTAAACTGGCTCCAAAGGGTTAGCATTTTCGATTGCGAACCAGCTCCCGCTAATATGACACATAGAGTCCTTCCGAATGACCATGTACGTTTAATCGATAAAAGTTTCAAGAAATACCCGACGGAGGTTCTTACACCTGCCGATCTCGTCCCATATGATCCTTTAACAAGGTCTGTTACATCATATTTATTTCTTTCTTGTCATATTGGTTACATATATAAATATGCTCAACCGGATCGCGGTCGCGATCTTCGTGAACAATTTCTTGCACTAACTAGTGTATCTCGATCACTTGCAGGAAATTAGTCACTTGGTCGCGCCCAGAAGAATTGGCAAACAAGAAATTTTATATTATTTCTGGTAATCACAGCATTTTTGCTGCACAGTTTTTATGCACATGCGTGGGCAATGTCAAGCAAAGGTTGGAATTTGCGAAAGCATATTTAAAAAGAAGAAGTCGTGTATTAAATGGTAATCTCTCCAACAAAGAATACATTCGATTTTCCATACAAAGGTAACGACGTCATCGCAAAACAAAACAAGATACAAAGAACCACCGATAGAAAAGCTCCAACAACTAAGAAACCGGCAAGGCATTCGGATGTCCTCCACAAGGGCCAACAGAACTGCAGGTGACATCCGGCCCGAAGGTATGTTTTTCGCTTATTTGCTTTCGGAAAATCGCCGTCAGCGATCCTAACCAAAGACTTCGCGAGGATTTTGTCGAGGTGGCAACCACAACTCTGAAGGTTAAGGAACCAAGGATGAGAAGCGCCCTATTTATGCAAGATTCTCGCCTGGTCTAAACTTCGTGAGCGTTGTCAACAAATGGGCAAGCCGAAAGCTCACCGATGATCGGGGAATTACCGGATAAACCTTCAAAGGAATTCTTCAACAAGACATTCCCGAAAACCTACGAGGAATGAACAATGCCGAGGTAAGCCAGTTGATGGACTAAATCTTACAGGCAAGGTTTTCTTGAAAGTGCAAAGCAGGGGTATACAGGGGCGCTTTAATTGCGGTCGAGGGGCTCTAGACATCGTAACACTTTCACTCATGCGTCGTGAAGTGTTATCATACGTAATTCTATCTCGGAGAAGTCGCACAATAATTTTGAAGAGTTGGCTTCATGTTTTCCGTGAGTCGTCCCGAAAGCAACGCCTCTCGGATATTGCGCAACCGCATTTTGAATACGTCAAAGCAAACTATAATAAAGAGGCGCTTCAAGGTAATCACTGCAGTTTTTGGAAGCTATTGTTGCTATAATGAGGCCGATGAGGCCCTGAAAATGAAAGAGAAGCAAAACATCGCGGCAAAGACGCGTAACAAAAAGTGGCATCCTTGTGTGCCATCGATGTCGAAAAAAATGCCGTTTGGTTTTGTAGACATCGTTCTTTTTCTACCCTCAGGGATGTGAAAAAATACACAGATTTTTTAGCGAGTTGCGAGCATGACACATGCAAAAGTGTACCATATTGTCATGTTTCTCGATTCGGTACATTTGCCAAACCGTTTTTATACAGTCTTAGCGGATACAAGGTAGCTCCCATGTTTCCCTAGGGGCTTATGAAGAGAAAGGATGGGAGAGCAAAAAAAATATAAAAGAATTCCAGTATTATGTCAGCCATGTGACAATAAACAGGAGTGACGTTCGGGTGCTGCCCGTTAAACCCAACTTGGAGCTGCGACTGACTCAAGTCACTAAAGCACCACAAAGCACTCCTCTTCCAAAATATCCGATAACTGGCGACGAAGATGTAGATGCAAAAACAAAAAGAAAGTATTTGGAGTTCTTTACAGGTAAACCCAAATTCTCATGGGCAGCTATGGAAGGCGACTTCGTCCTCAAGAGCCAGGCAAAAACTTCTTATGTCTATTATATAGTGAAGGAGCTGGTACCATTAGAAGGTTGCGTTTTGGATTTCTTCTCAGGCGGAACTGCCTCAAGGGTAGCGTTGATGCAAGGAAAACGGAGTGTTGCTTTTGAGTTTGACGACAAGGTATGCCGTTTCCTTAGATCTTTCTTCGAGATTCTAGAGAAAATGGCAATGGCCCCGACATGGAAGAGGAAGGTGATGAGCAAGATGAGCAACGGAAGAGCAAGGTTCCGGCTAAGCCCGATATTAATATAACACAGGAACGGATCTCAAAGAACATGGATCGATACTAGAAGGCCTGGATCAGAAAAGCTTCAAGAAAGGATCAAGGAGACCCGAACCGATAGAGCGGATCGAGAAGGCAATGTGCAAAACTTGATCCAACTTTCAAGAAGCTTGAAGCAATCAACCGTAACTTGGACACCGTAATGCCACCGCTAACTAAGCAACCCGACAAGCAACCGACAAGGCCCTTCCTAATTTTGAGTATGTGGAACTTCTCGGCCGCCTCCCCGGTGGGAGAACCTCCCCACCCTTCACCTAAAAGGCGTAAGCTGGTACCCTCTAATGAATATTCTCGAGCAATTGCGTGATCGAATTGTTTAATAGCCAAGATATGTCGAGGCGTGTTCGTAACGCTAAAGACGGGCAATGGATGTTGACATCCCGTAAAACAACTGATATATCTGAAAATGGACCCGCCACGCCCTTTTGCTATTGGAAAGGAGCATATTGCAAGAATAGCTGCTGAACATGGTGTTGATCCAGAGACTGTATTTGAGACTCAGTGATATAGCCTTCGCCTTTGTGCTGGGCATTTTGTACAAAGTTTTTGTTATAACATTGTGTTTACATTTTCACCTGTTTTCAGGTTCAATATGAGTTATGCTTTTTCAATTCAGTATGTGTTCAACTTTTGTGCACTATGCTTTTGTGTTATCTCAACTTAGAATTGGATAAAAAAATATCTGAAAGATCGCGGTGGCGATTCTGTACATCAGTTATACATCCCCCAGATGGTAATTTGACCACGAACCACACAATGTGCTTCTTGTATTCTGCCTTCACTTGTTCTCGCTAGAATCGCAATGGCGATCTTTACGACCACTGGTGATGCTACTCAAACCCCTCGGTTACTGTCATACCAGCTTTGGCCTACAGGCCTGGTGTCAAATTCTGGCGCGTGTTTTTTTTTCAAGCTGAACTTAGGATTATTGAGGCTTGGTTTTGGTAGAGAGGAATCATTTCTTACCATCCCCGGGGTGACCACAACCTATTTCGTTGTCAAACGAGAAAACGAAATTTCTCTAATTAATGAAACCATGCTTATATGCTTTGAATAGATTATAGAAATGGATGGCAAGAGGTAACAACAATAGTGTTTGCTGCACCCTTCAAAGTTTTGATGATTCTGCTTCTGGAAAAATGGATGTGCAGTGTCTTTGTTAAGCTTCCTGTTCTGAAGCTACAGATATCTATGGATCGATAGAAGCCCATACAAGCAAGGGATCTGCAATGGAGAGAAAAATGGAAATGGAAATTTATTGTTAGCCTTGCCAGTGAAACATCAAGTATACTTCTACATAGACCACATTGAATTCTAACTAAGAGAAAACAGCTAAGAAACAATAGAGTAGATTTACCATCTTTTGGCATGTTTAACTTTGATGGATGCATGGTAGAAACAAGCTGCAAATGCTATACCCACAACACACCGGCTGCCTTCGACCTCTATGTAAAAGCTTGAAAATTACATCTTCAGAGAGCTCGTTTAATTACATCTGGAATTTGAGAAGACATTTCAAGGTTCTGAATCCTTTCTCGCCAAGTACATCATGAGATATGAGATAATAGCAGAGCAAATATTAGACCTTGCCGCAAGAGCCTCAACCTCAGGTCTATTGAACGACCTCCTATCTACCAGCTTTGAATAACAGAAGCCCAGTTTGAATCTAGAAGCCGAGTTTGGCAGGCTGCATCAGATGGTACGGCTATTAGACTGCCATAGCTTCAAAACAGAAGGCTGCCTGTGGCGCCATAACTGAAAACACCTCTGGATATACCTTGCGCGAGCATGCCTCTGGATTTTCGAGGTTTTTTTTTTGTTAAAGAAAAAGAAGAATGTGTATGAAAACCCTAAAACTGTCTATTAAAAACCCTAAAATTAGATCAAGATCTCTACGGATCCAAAAAAAAATTGAGAGACCATCTATCACAAAATTGCATTTTTTAATCAAAATCAACGGCTCAGAAATAGTGCACTCTAGAAATACTATTTAGTACACCTGCACGAATACAACAAGGAAATCATAGGAAAACCATGTGAAAAAACGTATAAAAATATAAAAATAACCCCCTGTTATGATGCTAGATATTAATATGAAGGAGCTAGGTTTCTTTTAAATGTTGTTAAACCTTTAGAAAAATAAAGAGTTACAAAACTTGGATTATTACTGCATGTTTTTCTCATTGCATCTCAAAACATTTACAACCTCCTAACTTATGCCCAGCAACGCTGGGCACCATTACTAGTAGTATTATGGAATTTTATGCTGTATTATTTCCTTCTCAATTTTTGCAATACCCTTCCTCTAATGGAACACAAATTATAACACAAATTATAACAAGTCTGCTAAATAACTAATTAAACACATGAAGTGGGACAAATTAGGTACAAACAATGCCAAGCTTAGTCTGCTAAACAACAATGGCACACAAATTATATATGAACAATGCCAAGCTTAGTCCGTTAAACTCCAATGGCACACAAATTATATAAAACTAAATGATGCCAAACTTAAACTTAGTCGGCTAAACTCCAATGGCGCACAAATTATAACAAATAATGCTAAGCTTAGTCTGCTAAACTCTAATGATATACAAATTATAAAGCAAATAATGCCTAAACTTAGTCTGCTAATTTAAAAAGTAGGAAGTGGGAGTTTTTCATTTAAATTGCATAGGTCTTATAAAGCTTAAAGGCATCATTTACAAAAAGATTCTTGATATACAAAAAGACAGATATCAAACAAGTTAAATTCATAGGAACTTTATATTATAAAGCCCAAGGCATCATTTACAAAAAGATTCTTGACGTACAAAAAGTTTACAAACCAAATTCGATACACAATTTTTTCAAGAATTAATGTATATTGGAGATTAATATCAGTCTGATGTTCAGGCAGCCAGCATTTGCAATCCACAAGTGGTGATCAAATGAGTAGTATAGACTGTATATTTTCATGCACACCAACTAGCATCTCCACATCCATTCCACCAGACTTTTACGATCCGAATCCATTACAAACAATATAACTTGGGATGGGGATATAAACATGTGCGTTGCAATCAATGGAATTCCTGGTGAAATCCTGCTTGAAACATTGTATTCTTCTGCAGCTAGTGCCATCTTCGTGATAACTGAAGCTTGTGATGAAAGTGATTAAGAGTTAAAGAAATTAGGAAGGTACAAACAATACTCACAGCCCAGGAAAACTATAGGGTGGTCTCATCAGTAAATTGATGCGATCTTTGTAAGAAGATTGAGTAGACATCAGCAGGTGCACTTAGTTTAATTTTTCGGCTGTAATACAGTATAATTTGTAGGGTTTATATATAAATAGCTGATGTAGCTTATTCAATGTACATCATATTACCTCACATTTACATTTACATTAAAATATACATTATAATAATTCTCACATTGAAAAAAAATATATATAACCAAGTTGTATTGAAGCAACACTTCTTAAGTGCATTAAACCCAAGTATTGAACAAAATGAGGTATTGAATATAAGAGATCAGGTTCTGATGAAGTTAATAGCTACATTTACATTGGAATGTACATTCGATATTTCTTATATGAATAAAAAATATAAGTATAATCATTCAAATATTCAATCTATACTTTTGAAGTGATCTATTTAAGTTATAGAATTTGGAATGGTTGCAAGATTTTGAATTAAAAAAAAAAATAAAAAAAAAATTACAAGTATTCAAATAGTTACAAAATATTTTCTTTTCTTTTTTAAGGAAGTGTTTTAGGAGACTTTTACCTCCAAATTCTTTGAAGAATTCATCGGGGCGATGAATACTCATGAGAAGAATGATGTAATGTGGTTTGTTATGCTCATTTTGAAAACTTACATCTAAATTGTGAAGTTTATTGTACTTACAAACATTTATATGTAGAAGATGGAGAAAATGTGACAATTGTTAAGTACTTTGACATGAGGCATGTAATTGTTGGACTTGAAGATGTACTAAACTCCTCGGTTAATTTTTCAATGGTTGAATCTTTGATGAGGTGGCAAAATCTTATGAAAGAGTTTGAGGATGAAGGGTTGATATTTAAAGAAGGGAGTTGAAGAGGATCCACCTTTGTTCATTTTCTGACTCACTCTGGTGCTTAGAAGGAGATTACTGTAGAGGGTTTTTTCATGGAAGAATTTATAAATGAAGAACAGGACGAGCCTCCCAATTATCTTGGTTATATTTTGTTTCCTTTCCTTCTAATCTTATTATTCATTCCTCTCGTACTTGATTGTTTTCGTTAATAGTGTGAGGCCAAGCCTATTGCACATATTTTGCACTTGGGGTATGTTTCTTGGTTGGATTACTTAACACAAACAATAAATTATAGCATGTTCCATTTTGACAAAAATGTCTATACAATACTCAACCTACTTGCGAGATGTTAATATCCACTTCCATCTCGAACTTATAATCCTTCCATCTTGACCATGTCTACAAGATAGTAATGACTACACATTTAAGCATGCAAAAATATTTCATTCCCTTTTTACCCTTTTACATCGCATATTACCTTCAACAATTCCAGCATAATTGTAGATTGTGCTTTCTAACAGCTTACTGTCTGATAGCAAGGCTCCACATCTAAGGCGCCAAAATGCTCCCAAGAATGACTAAAAACCACAAATGAGATGGGGCTAAAGCAGCTCCCAAATTCACCGTCGACGAGATCAAGTCGATAATCAGCTATACATCATCGGTGTTCAACGAATGATATATCAGTATTATGTTGAAAGTTGCCTGCGTGTTATTACATGTCATGGACGTCGATCATCGACGAGAAAATCGCCATATGATGACGGGGTTTTGGCTACATCTGTTTCTGACATTTCTGGTGTGGCAAATCTCGGTCGTATATTATTGCCAGCATGCCCAGGTTTCCATTAGTCGTCGATTATCGACGAGATATTCATCGACGAGATTGTTTTTCCTTATGGAGGACAACTAGATGAAAGCTAAGGACTGGAAACGGGGCATCTATGAACGGAATTTGAGGCGGTTCATGAAGCTTCTTCTAACGACCTCTTCATATGTGGGAATTGTCGTATTCTCACTTTTCCTTCTAAATATTGTCCAAAGAATAACTTAAATTCAACATATTCCTTAAAATAGTCAGGTTGAACCTTTGAATTCCTTAAAATAGCCAGGTTCAACCTTTGTGATTACATATGGGTTCAAGGCACTTGGGATGCCATTCCGGCATGGACCGGTGGGGTCCCGCGACCGGCGTTAGCCGGGGTCACCGGTCATGCCGGAATGGCAGACCAAGTGACTTGAAGCCACAATATGGTAGTTGGGGAACAAATTTTTCCCTGCTTCGTGGTCTATGGCGCTGAAATTCGGCTATGGCTGGGCTAATTATTTGCTCTGTTTGCTCCAAAAACCCTGAAAGCTCTGTTTGCTCTGAAAAAAACGGAGCAAGTCCGGTTTGCTCTGAAAAAACGGAGCAAGTCCTGTTTGCTCTAAAAACCCTGAAAGCTCTGTTTGCTCTGAAAAAACCCTAAAAGCTCTGTTTGCTCTGTTCTAACTCCAGCAGCAAGTCCATTGCCGTTGAATCTTCAAGTCGTGAAAAGCAGAGCTCCAAACTCTGGCAACAAACTCTGTCGCTAAGCCTTTGCTTTATGAACAAATGCAAACTTGGCTTCGCTAAGCCCTGTTCCTAAGCAAAGTCTTCGCTTTTGTCTATATGCCAAGACTGACTATATCCTCTGGCAGGCCAAGCCCTGTTCGAAGCCAAGCTTCGCCATCGCTGTTGCCAAGCATCCAATAAGAAAATAGAGCAAGCTTTTTGTTCATCTTGAGCAAACAGGAAAACAGAGCAAGCATTGAACAAGAAAACAGAGAGATCTTTGCTATTAAACGGATGGAAACCGGAGATGCGGAATCAGCGACTCAAAGTACCATTCTGCAATGGAATGACGTGACACGTGGCAACACTAGATTAACCAAGGGCCAAAATTTGTGACCCAACTACCATATTGTTGTGTGTCAAGTTGGAAGGTGAATTTATACTTAAAAGATACCAAAGGCGTTTTGACAAAAGCTTTCTTCTTTTAGAAAGTGAACATAAATAATAAATGATGTTAGCATCTTCCAAATTATGAACAATGTCTAGACTATTCTACCAATTGTTAGAACTTACTATCCACTTCCATGTCAAAAATATTACGTGGTAAGGCCTTTTTGTTGGGGTGATCCCCACCAGGGTACCATTCGCTGGGGACGTGGGCGAGTGCAAGTCCCACCAACATGCCTTCAGACCCAAAATAAAAAATAAAAATTTTTGCTTCCATTTACTTAATGATTCTAGCATTTATTAGGAATTTTCCTAGCTATAAGAACAAAAACCAAATTCTAAATAGCAAACAACAGATTCTAGGAAATAACATAGAAAAAATAAATGGGTTTTCACTCTTATATAATGCAGTCCCCTTTTCTGTCCTCAATATTTTATTTGCTACATTTTCTTTGAAATTAGCTCTCCGGTTGACACGTGTTGTGTTTCACTTTTGATTTGAACTTCTCCCTTTTTTATTTGCACTTCATTGCCCTTTCTTGCTCTGCAAGCCGACCGACATCTCTGTATTTAGGAAATTGATCTCAGCGGATGCCAAGACCATATTGATCAAAGCTGTGGATCTCCTCCCATACCCCAGAGTGCATCTTGCATGCCATTCCGACTCTGCATTTCAAGGGTTTTCAATAAAATCTGAAAACAAAGCTTCCAGCTTGGTGATGCTGCACCAGACATATTTCTGGCCAGAAAGGTTAAGCCACTTGCACGCCTGGCTGTTGGCGATGGCAGGCAGCAAGGAGAAGCTTCTATAGCTTATTTTGCCATCGCAGCCTTCAGGGGCTCAACAATCTGGCCCTTCATGTGCAGCCAGATTCTAAAGAACAAGCATCCTCTGCTCTGTTCATGTTGTGCTGCGATATTGTTCATGCTATGCTATGCTGCGACAGGAGTTCTAGTGAGTTCTGAGATCTCAGGGTTGGTTCAATCTGGTGGCTCAAAAGGAAACTTGGCTCATAATAAAGGAATAGGAAAAACAACGGATTTGGGTGGAGGAGACATTGCAGAGATGGAAAGCACAGGCAAAGAAAAATGCCAATTGAGAGACCTGGCCTTAACTTCGCCTCCCGACGATACTGTAAGATTCTGCCTTTTTCTGCTCAGAATAGTCTTCTTGCAGCTCCAATGGACCTGTGCATGTTAGAAACGGTCTTGACTGAAAAATAAGATTTACAGCCACAAACAAACCAGGTGATGCAATTTTTTCCTCTTTGAAAAGTTTAGGTGGTTTGTGCTTTATGTGTCCCAACCCCCGGGGGATCACCAATGTAAGTCGTATGTACCATGTGCGTGGATGATAAGGGGTATATCGTATACATACAAGTAAAATAAGGTTATTTGGTTTTGAATACATATCCGTACGACTAGGGCTCATTGTTGGCAAGATAGAACTTTTCCTATGGCACAAGATGGGGTTAATCTTCTAATTTCTAGCTAGGAAGGAGTGGGTCTTGGAACATGATAGATTCATAGTTTACCTACAAAAGTCTTGAGTTTAGGATCACGAAAACCTTTTCAATACATACTCATACTGAATAAATCATTTTTTAACTCTTTAGTTCACTTTAATCTATTATCTATAATTTGTTTGCAATATTTATACGATAAGGGGTATGTCATATGTTAAGATGCGTTTTGTATTTATACGAGAAGGATCATTGGTACTACAAAAAAATATCATATAAATACGATGTGGGGTAGACAAAAGTTGGAAATAATAGAACGTATCATATGGGGTTTTCTTAGAGAATTTTTGTATACGAAGGGGTTTTTTTGGACCCTAGTAACGCACATGGCGTATCCATATATAGAGAGCTAACACCCCCGGGGTCCCAACCAGCTATTCTGCTTCTGTGAATGTGTCTTTTTCCTTTAGCCCTTGCTTGATTAGGGCTACTATTATGGTTCTGTTTAGACCCTAAAATTTGAAGCAGTGGTATATTCTTGGCTTCAAGCCCATTAGCAACAGTTACTGCAATCTATCACAGTGTTCTAGATGCGAGTCCATATTGGCGCCGACAGGCACAAATTAGACTAATAGTAGATGAGTTCAACATTGGAGGCAGTGCATTAATCTGCACCCATAGGAATAGAAATATTTATTCACATAAAGCAAAGTATTTGGGGATAGGAAGAATGTGACTCATGCAACAGGATCTGTGTATGTTTAAGTTTTAGGCCGATTAGCTTTATCAGGGGACAGGACATTGAACTGGTGGTACAACCAAAATGCAAAATACTCGATTCTAACTATGGCTGATTTAGATGTGGCAGTGGCAATGGCCATGGCCTACTATGCTACCACATAAAGGGCAATAGTAAAAAGATATGTTCTGATGGCCATTGTCCCATGGTGGACGAGCCATCCTCCAAAAACTAACGTGATTGTGTGTTGTCAATATTGAATCAAGTGCTTTACATGAAGCAAGCAAGCATCTTTAGTCCAAGCAGGTGGATTCAGCAGACCAAACTTAAATATTCTCAAACAATGTGTTCGGGGTTGTCAATCTTTTGCAGCCCAAATTCAACTGCTTTGTCAGAACAATAGCTGCACATTGCTTCTGTTTTTTATTGAGAAAATTGGATGTGTTAAAGTCGTCTGCCTGAATGTTTAAAGACCAATGTAAAGATGCAAAAAAATTACTAGCCCTTACTCCTTCGAAGTTGTTTCTATTCAATTAAAAATGTCTTAGTTTCCAAACCTGCGTAGTTGGATTCGTTATTAATGCCCAGCATTTGCTAATGGTTCCTTGCTTAGTACTGAAATATGTGCCAATCTATAAGAATACAAAATATGTTTCTAAACATGTGAGATTGGAACCCGTGCCTTTACACCAAAATATTTTTTCATTGAAATGCTAAGAATACTTTGCTCATACATGTTACAATTTAGCCATAGGGCGAACAATTAAACCACACCAAAAAAAGCTACTGCCATCCTCGTTGTTTCCACTGCAACACGAGTAGAGACTAGACTTCGCATGATAAATTCTTAAGTTAAAATAAAGTTAGAAATGGGGTATAACTGTGGCTTGGGGTCGCCATGATAAATTTCTTGTATGCATAACTACATATACGTGCTTTTTTTCCCATGGAAAAGTGATGATAAAATGATCAACTTTAAAATTAATGTGTAGCTTGTAAATCACTTTATAGGTCCAATTTTACTCACTTGTATGTATGCCACTTACAAAGTCTCCGACAAGAGGAATTCTTTTGAAATCCACATTTTTTGACGATTAATCCAAAAGATAGCTTCACTAACATAAGACAATACACCTAACATACGCGCTTTTATTGATGTGCTATCCAAGTACTTCCTGATCATACACGTTGTCCAAGTAGTTCTGTACCAAATTCAAAATAGCAAACAATAGATTCTAGAAAATAACATAGGAAGATAAGTGGGATTCATGCATAACTATATTTAGAGGATTTTTTCCCCATGGAGCAACGATGATAAACTGATCAACCATTTTAAAGATTCAATGTTACTCAACATTACCTATGCCAATTATGAAGTTTCAATTCTTTTGGCGATCCAAACATGGTTCAAAAATAGGGGGATTTGGCCTCGAAAATAGGGGGGTTTGGCCCCGAAAAATCCTTAAAAATTCCCGACGAGCAATTTTCTGACTATTTTTTACAAAAAAAAGTCTATTTTCTAGAAACAAAAAGGAAGAGGGCATTTTTCCAGTTGGGTGAGCCACTAAATTCGAGCCCTTAAAAAGACAACTTTGACTGAACATAGACAACATTGACATAGACAATAAATACAAGCATGGCCAAGTAAGCTTCGATTGTCGAATTCAAAAGACAGCTTAGACTGATACAGACAACAAATACAAGCATGGCCAAGCAAGTGCGCTTTTATCGACGCTCTGTAAGTTATCTTCTCATCTCCCATTCCGGAAATGGAGCAGAATCGGCCTGCTTGGGCTACTAATATCCTTGCTCTCATCAATGACAAAATTAATGCAGACTTTAGGAGCAGGAAGCTGATTCATCAAAAAAAATCTGATGTTTTTTACATCCTTGTAGATTACATAGCACATTATGTGCAGTTCTGGTGGACGGATCAATTTCGAGAAGAAATAAACACAAAGTCTGCAGATGCAGAGACAGTGGGAAAAGAGCTGCTTGGAGTTTTGAAAAGGGTCACACGGCTCCTTCAGCAATGTGGAGAGAAGAAAGTCTCTGCAAAATCAAACCTTATCATTTTCCGCAATGCAGGTGAGTTTTGTGAGATTGTTGAGGATGTAAAAAGATACTCTAGCATGATGAATAATTTGATAGCACGTATTCTGGAGTTTGGCCCAGTTGATAAACGAGATGAAAAGAAACTTAATCTTATTAAGCAACTTCAAAATAAAGTGGAATTAGATTGTAGCATGCTCCAGAATGTTCTCACATCAGCCCATACGCAGTCCATTAGTTTGGACCGGGTTAGAAAACTTAAGAACGTGAAGAACGGTTTTAAACATTATCTTGAAATGCTGGTGGAGGGGAGAACTGTGCATCCATTTGAATTAAGCAAGATCCCATATAATGATCTAAAACCAGAGATTCTTTTGGGAAGTGGCAGTGATGCAAGTGTCAGCAAAGGGCTTTGGTGTGAAACAATACCAGTAGCTATCAAAGAGTTCTATTACGATGACATCTTTGAATTTGAGCGTAACATGTTTAATAAAGAATTGTTTGATGCAAATAGCTCCCACATAGTACATGTATTCGGGCATTCAGAAGCTGGAATTGGTGACCATGGCAACAGGAAAATCATTGTTATGGAGCTCATGGACATGGACCTAAAAAAGCTTATAGAGGAAAAGAAAAAGGAAAATCCAAAAGCTCCATTTTCCGTGGATGAATCAATTGATCTTATGCTCCAAATTGCCAAGGGATTGTGGGATTTACATGAAGTGAAGGTGGTTCACAGGGACATAAAGCCCGCCAATATCTTGGTGAAGAAGGCAGCGGATGATGGGAGTTTGACTATCAAACTTGCTGATTTTGGTGCAAGTAAAGCAAACTTTCGGACCAATAACATTCACGCAAAAAAGAGAGGTACGATATTGTACATGGCCCCAGAGATGGCTGCAGGAGATGATGAAGGAAGCTACTCCAAAAAGGTTGACGTGTATAGCTATGGCCTTGTCTGCATGGAGATCCTTACTGGAAACCCCCCCAACCCCAAGCCTCACTCACCTATGCTGGAAGACTTATTAACACAGGGCCTCTCTACCCCTCTCTACAAGATCATGTCTTGCCTAGAAAAAGACCCCGATAAACGTCCTACCTTTGAGGATATTTGTAACCATCTATGGTCTTTCAAGGAAAGCATTTTGATCATACCAGATGAAGTGCCAAAATACATTGATGAGCGAGTAATACTATCGAATTTCAGAATGTATAGAAAAAAGGGCATCTCAAAGATGCCACGTCGAATCTCTACCCTTACTAGAAAGAGAGCAATTTATTGTCTTTGGCCAAAGTTTTTTGGGAAAGGAGATAGACATCTACCGATAGATAGTCTGGTCGACATTCAATTGGCCGGTCTGGGTGTTGAATCCTCTGGGCAGATAATATTCCAGCATCCTTGGCACAGTATAGGCAACCCCTTTATTGGTACAGGCGTCGAACCCCAAAACCATTTGTTTGGAAATCTTCAGGATTTGGGAATTTTTGGACAATTCAAAAAGTTAGTTCTAGATCAAGGGAAGAAGCTTAATCTCTCTTTTTGCATAACAGGCCAATTTTCAGATGCATTCTCTACCGATGAAAATCGCACAAGATTTATCAATTCTGTGTTAGAGTTGTGCAGAGCTTATCCAATTTTCAACGGCCTTCTAATTGACGTGTTTGTGATTGTGAGACAGGAAGATGCAGAAAACTTTATACTTGTGCTGCAGGGGTTGCAAAGTGCATTGCCTCGAGATTTTATAATTGGCGTAGGTGTTTCTAGAATACCAACAAAAGCCAAATGGCTAACTAAAAGGACCTCCAGTTGGGTGAAGCAAATTCACTTGTGCTCCGATCCTGGCGAAGAAAAAATAGCTCAACATAGATCCAACTTATATTCAAGTTCCCATCAAAAATGGAGTTATGATGAAGCTGTTAAATACTACATAAAAACAGTTAGGGTTGATTCTTCTAAACTCTTTATAGTAGCTGCTGATTCGGTTTACGGATTTTCCAAAGCTGATGACATTGGCAAGCCTGCACAACCAGGCCTGCCGAATCCTATATACGACCTTTGTCCGAGCGAATTGGTCGGCCATGGATTTGTGGAAAGGTGGGACGAGAAGGCTAAAGCACCATATGCTTATCATCCAGAGAAAAGGCTGATTTGTGTTTATGATAATGCTCGATCTATCAAAGAGAAAGTAAAATATATCCAGGCCAATAACTTGGGAGGCGTTTACATTTCTAACTGTCATGGAGCAAAGCCCTGCTCCATGCTTAAAATAGTTCATGACCATCTCATGCATGGAAAATCTTTCAACTCCATCTAATCCTGAGTTACAAATGGTGAGTTCTTTGCAAAGGACAAAATATTTTTCTTACAATTTGCCAGCTCCCCTCGCATTTGTATTAGGCATGCTTTTGTAGATATCACGCTTTCTTCACACGCATCGTAGAAAATTATGATGTTATTATAGTGATACTAAAACTAAGACCACTTGCAATTTGTCAAATGATTATACTTTGCCTTTGGCAAAATGACCAAACACACAAATAAGGTTTTGTAAAAGCTGCAATGATACACAAGTGTTACTTTTACATTTCAAGGCCATTTGCTGAACACTTATGTGTTACAACATTAGTTAGTAACTAGTAATGGTGCTCAGCATTGCTGGGCATAAATTGATAATTTGTATGGACATAAGACAGTTCCAACGGAAACCGGATGGTCAAAATTCATGTAGCTGCACTACTAATTTTTGTTAAGGTAGGGAAAGTTTGTATTACAACAAGTCCACTTTATCTCTGCAAGTACCATGCAAACTTTTAATTTCTATGATTTTGGGAAGGTAGGGAGAGTTTGAATTATAGTAATGCAGGGTAGTATTTTTCATTCATTGTTTTTAATTCATTTCACTATCTATAGTGCAATAAGTTGCACCGGAGCTTTGAGCTGTCCCATGCTGCTTTGTATTGCTTCTGTGCTCATTTGATTGCTATCTGCTACTTTGATTTTGTTGCCTTGCGTAACATGCAGAGTATTTATTCTGTCTGATCATTTGATACTTGCTCCCTACCTGATTATGGGTATCAATTAAGAAGATTACGGCACTGTTGTCATTCCATGGAACGTGCATGACTGGCATTTTAAATGTTTCATTGTCAATTTATTTGTACAGGTTCGGGTATGGCTGGGGGAGAACTCTGATCATTACTATGTACTCTCTAGATTTCTTCTAAGTCGTATGCTCACTGTGACTATGGTAATCAGCTGCATTTTGTGCTATTACATTTCTTCAGAATATGCATATATCATGTTATGAAATTAATTGCATCGTTTGTTACTCAAAACGTTTTCAGATACCAAATCATGTGGTGGTCAAGAACTCACTTGAACTAAAGAAGCTGCTTGTGGACAGTAGTCTTCTGGACGTGTATGATTCTTACATCACAATAGTAGCTTATGGCATCTAAAAAGCTTGATTTTGCAGAACACAATCAGATCTAGAAGCAAACCTCTTTAAGGTAATATGCATTTTCCACCTTTAAAAAGTAAGTTTTACGGGTCACCACATGCATTGTCTTCAGAGGAACACATTGTGAGATGCCAAGTTTTTGCCAATATTAAGAATAGGCTTTTCTCCAAACGTCATTCTCCTGTTTTACAATAATTAGCTTTAGATTTTTCCATTTCCAGAATTGCACCTGACAGATTAGCTTCATTTGAGAATTGGTGTAGTTTATAATGGGCACATCATGAAATATAGATACAAGATGTTAGGCCATCTGATCTGCAGACAAAAGTAGGCTGTTTAAAACTATTTCCAAGCCATGATTTGTGAAGCCACATTTGATATTTCAAAACCAGAATGACAAGATCGACGTTTATGGTATTTTCATAGTAGAGTATTCAATTTACATTTTCCAAATTTGGATCCCCTAAGCTTTGGCTTCTTCGGTTGCATGCGTTTTGCTATTTATTACAAACGCAAAGTGCTGTGAATTGCAGGATTGTATGCAAAGGTAATCCTAACAAATATAACCATCTCATGTTGCATCGTAATTTTCTACATAGAATACAAACTTGAAACGAACTGTCCCATGAAGGCAGAGTTGTTCTGTTGTTCTTGATACGTCATGCTGTGTGCAATTCTTGCATATTGTAGAGGCCATATGGTCCAGGGCGTCCTGTCTAGACATTTATATAATAATTTGATGTGTGCACGGAGTTAGATTTGTTGCAGGAAACTTTCTCTGCTAAGGCAGTGGAAGTAGACATTGTTCTTGATGCTTTAGGAATCCAGCTTAAATTATGGCATTGTGACCGATGTCATTTGTGGCATCTTTTGAAGCAGCTCAAAGAGTTTCATCCTCTCTCGCATATAAAGGATAGAAAGCCTTATGATACATGCTCTAAGAAGCGACAAGAAGGATGAAGGACATCACCAACCTAATGTTAATTTATGGCAAAGCATGTTTGTCTAACAAGTCTCCCTTGGAGACTGCTTATTTCAATGCCAAGAGGGACCACGTTTTCTGTGGCTATTGTACAAGAGCATCCAACAATTAATCAAAGATTCTTCAAGAAATGTTTATATCAGTCAGAAGTGTAACTGTTGCCCTCTAAACACGAGATTGAACTGTGTCTTATTATTCTACACAAACAGTAAAAATAGCTTTTTACATTAGTTTGTTTTGAACTTTTTTTGTCCTTAAATGTTGTGCAACTTTTATCATACCATTCACAGGCAGTGCTTTGTCATATTGTTGGATGTAACTTATTAAGGAAGTTCAAATCTATTTGTGAAGCCTCAGAGGACACGAGTCACGACCGGCCATGACATACATCAGGTCCAAGGTTCTGGCATTGCCATGCCATGAAAGTTCTACTTCCTTCTCGTGAAGAGCCAAAAAGATTGTTTGCATACTTTAGGGCTAGGCCTGCAATTAGGACTATTGGTAGTACTGCATCTTTAAAATTTGATGGATCTTTAGAATTTTTGTTCCATGGTCATTCTCTCCCTACTTTATGCAGTCTCTTTAAAACCAAGACTATTTGCTTTCACATTGCGTTAGGACTGTTGGATTATATTGTATCTTTAGAATTTGAGGTGGTCTATTGGATCTTTAGGATTTTGGATAGAAAAAAACTTAGGTTCTTTTAGCCACCTTCACTACTAGGTTACAATGGGTTCAGACCCCAAAAAAATGCGCTACTGCTACTATGATAGAAAATCCATTAACGATTCAATTCCCATTATTGATACATGTTTTCCACTCCACAAATTTCAAGATCTACTTATCAATGTTGGCAATGGTGCTTCATGTCCTTGTACCTATCACGTGGAAAGGCCCCAAGGGGGCAAAATGTCCATCAACATGTATTTATAACAAGTCTATAAGTTGTAGACATGCTCATGGCTTATTCCATATTGTGAGCCCTACTAGGTGTTTATGATTGTTGCCTTATACATGCTTCTCTAACCATGCAAACCTTATATCAATATGGTTAAAGCAAGTTGAAGTTGAAGAATAGGAACATTGTTGCCATCCCCAAGATCCCAAAGGGTCCAACGCCAACGGGCAACCCCTTGATGCGTAAGCATCTTGTTTCTAATCAATCCGGACTGATTTTGTTTTGTAAACAGTCGATTCCCTGTCATTCCCTCTCTATCTTTTCAATTTTGTGGTTTCCATGGTTTGCATCATGCCTCCATAGCCGGATCCCTGTCGATTTGGTGGTAGGCCGACTCTGTTGCTTGTGGCAAGTCAGAACTGTGAAATTCCCTAGCCTATCCATACATGTTCTTCCCTGGCTGAAGGGCTGCCACCGCAATCGGCCGTCGCAGTCGGCCTGCCACTGCAATCTGTGATCATCAAGTGTTTTTAGGGGATACCCGGAGTCGGTTTCCCTTGTCTTCCCATTTCTTGGAGATACCAAGCTCCTGTTACCCCTCGTATTTTTTTGAGGTATAACACAACGTTTGTTTTCATTAGATCTAGGTCATTTAGCTCAATTCTTCTAGTCTTTTTTAGATTTGCATCAGGTGGCATTCTTATTTTTTCTTCTAGGAAGGCCCTTGTAGACTCATGTGGCCCTCTGTTCTCAACCTCCTAGATCAATTTCACTTTCCTTTATTCTTCATTCCCGGGACACTTTATTTGCATATTTCGAGACTTATGGGGCTCTTTGCTCTAAACCTTTTATATCAGTTGTCTATATTGTCCATTGTCTCGTCATTTTATTTACAAGTTTTTTAATACCACAATTCCACAATACGGGGCTCTCTAAGTCGATTTTTTGCTTCATGGCATTTCTTCTATTGTTTTAGAGTACTATGCCTATACAACTTTTTAGATTGCAGGGGTGTCTTTCCTTGTTGGTCGTGCACCAGTTTTTGCTAACGTGTGGTTGTTCCCCTTTGGAGACATATGGTTGGAGGGTTCGAGTTTGTTTTGGCACAATCCCATCCATGGGGAGGCTTCACATGTCCCTTTTGAAGTGGTACTCTAATGCGTAGACGATCCACGGTTCTTGAGATAGATGATCTAAGTTTCCCAGGATATATGATCCACAGTTCACGATGCCAAGTTTGCAATGGGGGTATAATTTTAAGTGTGCAGTCTGCAGACACTTCTGGGATTTGATTGATGGGATTGTAAGTTTTATTGTTTGATTAATGATCTTGAATTTCTGATATACAATTTTGGGGTTTATACTATCTTATTGTGAATTGCAAAATGGCCTAATGGCTTGTCGCACAAAATTTTCTCAGATTCAGTGGTTTGGAGTCGGCTTTGTCGTTGGAGTCGGCTAGTCACGTTATGGGTCATTGCACAAATTTTCGGTTTCTCTTATATTTGTTTTTCAATTTTTGCTCCAGCATTAGGTTTTTCTTTCGTAGTCATGTTATGAGCCATTGCACAAATTTTCGGTTTCTCATATACTTGGTTTTCAATTGTTGCTCTAGCATTTGTTTGAGATAGGAGTATGATATGTAAGTTTTTTCTTTCATAAGAGATGTGGTGCTTTACACCTTCTAACCTTGCCATCTAATCGAATATCTTTTCATTCGCTATGGTCCAAGTTTTTATCTGCATGGAAGTGACTGAGAATTTTTATCATCATCTTACATATGTTACTTGACGATGCAATTCGACTTTGTCTGGATCCAAGTAAATTCGCTCTTTGCATATGAGCATTTTTGCACGAGGAGCTTCATTTTTTTGGTGAGAGCATCCCATTTGGGCATTTAGTACCTTCCATTGATGCCTAGTTCATTATATAGCAATTCCATGAATTCTATTTGCATTCTCTATATTGGCGTCCCTTGCGCCTTATATCTTCAATCATTGGAACACGCATCTGGTTTGTTTTCATTTAGACATGTTTTTCTTTGCTAAGTTAGCTCTTTATATAGGTACATTTTGCATTGTAATTTTATTTTCTCGATGTGAACACCCATTTGGCATATAGTACCAACATGGATGCTTGTCTAGTTGACCACTTTCATAACATTTGTATCTTTTCATTCTCCGCAACATGTTCTATCGTTACCATGCTATTCTTCTCCTTGTTAGTTTCTTCCACTGTTCTTGCTAGAGTGCCTCTTTTCCATCCTATAGAGGTGGTTCTCTTGCCCGAGTTTATTCCATTTAATGACATGCCATGGTTGAAGTTCGGATGTGCTCATTCTAGGGGCTTGCTCGCACTACTAATGTGGCATTTACATTTCTCCACTTTGCTTCTACCCTTGGCGTCTTCCATTTACTCGCTAGTCTAGCATTCCCCATTGCGCTTTGTTGTCTTTATTGGAGGATTTTGCTGGTTGTGGTTTCATGTGGTTGTTGATGTGTGGGAGGTTTCCATGAATTTTTTATTCTTTTTATACATATGAAGTTCCGTTTTTATTGGGGTGCTTTTTTTATTGACCTACTCAAAAAATCATGTCGCGACATTGGTGCTGGTAAGGTGCTGATACCCGTCATAAATTTTTTTCGACGGCCCTTCACGTTTCGTCAAGCACTTCACCCGCCATAGCCAGCCTTGAGCGGGAGTCAAGATCCATCATTCCTGCTATTTTTGGCCAAGTCATCGATCCCGAAATTTTAGTTTGCAATCTCCAATTCGAATTGGAATTTCCCCGCCCAATTCAAATGTTTGCGACCTTCGAATTATGTTTGTTTGGCGCTTCTTGAAGCTAATATGGTTCTTGAGTTGAGAGATGAATTCCTTTGCTTCGTGTCCGTGCATTGTGCGCAATTTGATGCCGGGGAATGCTTTGGGCATGCATGCAAGTTAAATCAACAATTCCACGCGATTTACGAGTCTTTGTTCACAATTTGCAGAAAATGACCTTGAAGAATCACCTACACAAATCGAAGCTGGTACTCACATTTCATCTGAAACAGTGGATTCCACAAGGAATGAAGAAACTACATATGAAGTCGAAAATTCAGATCAAGAATTTCATCATGAAGATGAAAGACAAGGTAGTCCTTGTTAAATGCTTCTGCTATAAAATTGCTGAATTTTTTTGTTCTAAATTGCTGAGTGATGTAATGTACTGCTTTCAGTGGAACAGAATTCATTCAATGGTGCTGAATTTATGGACTTTGAACATGATTTCAACATGTCGAGTATGCAATTTAAATTTGTTACTTGGTTTATAAAAACTAAAATGACATGCTAAAATTACAGGAGAATATGGTGGAATATCAAATGAGGATGCTGAAGTTATGGATGTTGGCAATGCTGTAGAGGTTGGATCTGACTGTCATAATACAGGTACTTGCTATAATAGAGGTATTTGCATTGATAAATTTCGTTCTGACTGTAGTTAGAATTGCAGTGCTTGCAAACCAAGAGAATTATGAAGCCGCTTTCAAAAAAAGACAGGCCGAAATCAGGAGGATTCAAAGACAGAAAAAAAGAGAAGTGGATGCTGCAACTGGCAACTGAAAAGGAAAGAAGAAATCAAAAGCAAAAGTAGCAAAAGGCAAAGATGCTTTGTGATTCAAAATGTAAACCCTAGACCAATTTGTAAATTGTGAACCATATTGTAAATTGTAAATCATATTGTAAATTTGTAGTCATATTGAAGTTGTCATAATTCATATGTTGTCAAATATGTTGTCATTTTTCATATGTAATCAAATTGGTTGTCAATCATAAACAATCATAAACAAATATGTAACCATAAACAAGCATATGTAACCATAAACATATATGTAAACAATCATATTGGTTGTCAATCATAAACAATCATAAACAAATATGTAACCATAAACAATCATATGTAAACAATCTATCAATCATAAACAATCATTACTTGGAATGTAAACCTTCATACTTGGAATGTAAACCTTATATTCATGTACACCTTATATTCATGTGTACACCTTATATTCATGGAATGTAAACCTTAAATTCATATGTAAACATTGCTATCAATCATAAACTTTGCTGGGGTTATACATATGTAAACCTTGCTATTCATTGCTATTCATATGTAAACCTTCCTATTATGTAATGCATAAACCTTATACATAAACCCTTTTACATTTACATAAACCTTATATTAATGTAAACCTTTTACATGTAAAAACCTTATGTAAAACCTTATGTAAAACTTATATTAGTGTAAACCTTACATATTCATGGAATGTAAACCTTATATTAGTGTAAACCTTGCTATTACATAAATATACAAAAAACATGTCAACACTATGGAACAAAATTGTGTTGCATGTATACAAGATCCACATAATATTTTAAAAAGAAAACATCCTCATAATATCCTCACGTAGATGCCGATAAGATGCCCGGTAGATGCTTTGAAAAGACTGCTAAATTCCAGAAAGTCTTGCCTTTTTAAAAGCAAGATAATTTTCCTCCAGTGTACCACCTGGAAGGATTTCTTCTTCAGAGTCTGCTCCTTTATCCTGTGATAAATCTGCTCCTTTATCCTGTGATAAATCTGCTCCTTTATCCTCTTCAGCATCATTGTTCTTTACATCTCCAGCATCTTGATCTTCCATAGGCTCCAACCTTGCATCTTCAGCAGAAGCTTTCACAGCAATGTTAGACACATTTCCTGCAACAAGAATTCAATATTAACTATAACTAAATTGAACATGGACTACTATTCAAATTTTCGCTTAGACTTACCATTTTTCTTCAGTGCTCCAGGCTTGTTTCTTGCAAGGGTCTTCTTGTCTGCAGGTTGTCCAGTGCTGCCAGGGGTCTTCTTGTCTGCAAGATTAATTTAAAATTAATATAACTTAAAGAGAAGTTATAATACTAAAACTAAATGTGTACCTTTTATGGGAGATATGTGAGCAAATTTAACAGGACTCAGCTTGTCAATATCTATAACTGTTCAAATAGAATCGAAGTTAGCACAAAACAAAAACATTACAAGATACATTGAACAAGAATACTTACTTGCAACAGGTTTCGAGTCTTTCTTTGTGCTGGCCCTTGTCTTCCTTTTCTTAATTTTTGCAGTCCTTTCTGCTTTAAATTCAGCACTTGCAGGGTTTATTGTACAAAGTGGTGCTGTTATCAACTTCATCCTTCTGCTTCTTATCTTCATCACTGTTTGCACTTTCAGTTTCTTCTTCATCTTCATAGTTAGAGTCCTCTTCAATCACAACACTGAATTCTTTGAATCCCAGTTCCTGCAAAATATTGCTTGGGACTTCCTCTCCACAACAGGGAACCACACAGTGCATAGTTTTCAGCACAGTTGAAAAGCAAAACACATGGTACTTATGTCCACATTGGTTTATTTTAACAAACAGGTCATATTCTTGAGGAAAACAAAGGCCACATGCCTGACATACATCACTAGTTAGCAAAGGCAAAGAATAGACACCCATACCCAACTCCATCCGAGTTTTGATACTTTCACTATCTTGCTGCATGGCTGAAATATGCTTAGCCTTTGCATGCCACTTAGCCATTGATTCCTCATAGGATGCTATTTCATCCTTCAACACAGAAATTTCTGCACGAATGTGTTCTTCCCCTTTAGAATCTATTTTCAGAAGTGCTGACTCCAAAAGCTCTCGCATAACTGCTTCATCATTCTTTAGTTTTGCAATAACATCAACTTCTTCTGGAAAATCACGTTCAAGATCTTCTCTGGACTTCTGCTTGGCCTGTATATTTTCATATATAGCTTTGCAAGCTATGTCTGCTCCAGCAACAGCACCTTCTTTCCTCAACAAAGACTCTTGTTTTGATAATAGCAACTCCTCTGCATCTCTCTTCATCTCAGCAAGCTTACCCAAGTGATCCAAAACAAATTGCTATTCAAACAAGAGGCTGCTGGTCTCTCCCTTAAATCAAGGCCGGATGTTCGATAAGCTTCAAGACAAAACTAGCCCGAGTTCACTTTGAATTGCCGGGGGTTTGACAAAGCTCGTTGGATATTACTCCAAAGAAAAGCTCGAGCAAAAGGTTACCCTAATCTCATTGTTGGTAGGCTTGCTTTTTCGATAAATTCTTTCCAAAGAGGTCATGCGGCCGCGATTGGCGAATCGGGGCCTAACAAATTTTAAATTTATCTTTCCTTTCCGAAGTGGGCACTGCCAGACTTCAAGAAAATCACGATCGGAAACATCCTTCGCCTTCAAATCCTTTGGCTTCTTCCCTTCATTACACAAACCTCTGTTTGTGTGAAATTCATACTCAGTTCTTGCGAAAAGCAGTTCCTGATAACATCAAACAGTGTTTTTTTAGTTCAATATCAGTAGATAAAGAAAAAAAGAGAAATAGAGGGATTTTTACCTCGCCGGACTTGAGCGCCATAGCTAGATGCTGGAATTCCTAAGAGTAGCAGAATGAACCGAACTTCCCAACCCTTCGCGCGCAGGCCTGCACACCCTGCAAAAATGATGAAGGGCGTCCTTCAAAAATGATGAAGGGCGTCCTTCAAAAATGATGAAGGGCGTCCTTCACGTCACGAGAAAAAGCTGAAAATAGGTGTTGAGCCGGTGCTGGAGCGTCGCGAAATTGGGTAGGTCAATAAAAAAAGCAACCATTGTTTAGTGTAGATCGGCATGAGAAGTTCCATTGTCCCTTGGCTTAATTTCACTTTCTAAGTTTGTATTGGCATTTTTTTTTCTTTTGAAGAACTGTGTCAGCAATATATTAAAAGAATGATAATGTTACAAAGCAAGTGAGGAGGAAGGAGAACTGCCCCAAAGAGACAGTGATACCTCGACACTCCACAACAAGCGCAACTCTCTTTCATTGCATAAACCGGCCATCACCATCTACCACAACTCTCTCTTGGCTGTAAAACTGGCCCATCACCATCTACCACACCCAAGAAGTCCCGCCAAATGGAAAACTTCCGCTCTACTAATCCCGGAACACCAAAAAAGCTTTGAAATAGCTTGTACCTGAGTCGAGGAATCAGAGAGGCTGCAGGCTGCTGAATCCCCTGAAAGATCCACAACCGCCGCCGCTTCCAAATCAACCACACCAACCAAGCCACGCACAGATGCAAGGCTTGCTGCCCGAAGAAGCCGTACGAGCGGCCAAGCACCGGGATATACATGAAGCGGCAATTGTTGGCTATTCAATCTCACCAAAGCGAGCCACGACCCAATCCCGGGCAACCCGCAAGTGAGGGCATAAAACCGCACAATGCTCCACGGTCTCACGATGAAGGCCACAACAAGGGCAAAGAGGGCTCACACCGCCTAAACCCGACTCACAAGGACATTCACCACGATACGGTGCACCACCACCACGCCACGAAGCACCCGAACCTTCGGTGGGGAAGTGAGCTCCATGTCCACGCCCAAACCGAAGCGCCATCGAGAACCCGAAGCTGCAGACCACTTGCCTGGCGGGGCGAGTGTCATGAATAGCCAACACCCGGTAACAAGACCGCACAAAACAAGAAGATACAACATCTGGATGAACCTTCCAAACCTGCACCACCACGTAGAGTTGCCCTGGGCACTGTTGTATGGTCTCCGGCCTTTCCCACATGCATCCCCTTTTCTCACGGGGGTGTTGCGGGCTTGGGATCACGTGCGTGTGCTCTTCCAGCTAGATTATGCCTCAGTTTATCACCACTCTTCTCCTTTCTTGTATTGGCATTTTTCATACTCGCATGCCTAGCATGAATATGACTTTTATATGGTTTAGTTCTTATTATCATTTTTCTCAAATAACTTTTGATTATAGACGTTTAGATAAGTTGTCTAGATTTTGGCAGCGTTCGTTTCATATGGTGCAGGTGTTGCAGGGAAGTAACTCCTAGGTTTTTTGTCTACGTTGACTCGCCGGCTCTAGTACCCTAGGTAGATTCATTTATATGAGATATGGTATGTACATGTGAAAATGACCTCTAGGACTATTGTATTTAGGCTTTGTCCTGCTACATGTGAGGTTCTTTCGTTCATCATAGTATATATGCTTGACAGTAATTTTAATATCTTTTGGTTAGTCGATTCCCTTTAGTTGCTAGTGTCGGGTGTGCCGTCTGGCTTAATGGCTGGGGTTCTTGGTATCATGTCCTTTATTTATTCCTTTATTACACAATTGGCTATTGCAAGCGCTCGTCTTGCGGACCACGAAGCTAGAATGCATCAGATGCAAGCGAGGTTGGACACCCTATAAAAGAGACAACTAGAAGGACAGGAAGCAGCACCCAGGCTCTCGGCCCTAGAGAAGAGGATGGCCGAGTTTCACCGAGAGATGTATGATCTTCGCTCGGAGATGAACGAATGTGCACTTGCCGGCGGCATCAACAAGTCGCCCAATGCCGGAGGCGAGGTGGCCCGTGGAATCGCGAGTCCTTCGCGAGGAGCAGATCGCCAATCTCGCCGGGTTGAACCTCATTGTCCCGGGGCTTGCCCGAAGAGCATGGGGAAGATCTGCGGCTAAGCTTAATGCCCCGGTTTGCCGACGCACTACAACCGCAAGATTTGGGGTGAGAAACCCAACCGTGTCGGGGCCAAACATGAGACCCCGCTGTTGGACCGTGCATCGAAGACTCTATTGCCGCAGAACGCTAGCCGGTTGAAGGGGACATCAATATACTTGGACCTGATCTTACTCGGTGCAACAAAAGGAGAGACGAGAGGAGTTCACAAAAATCGAACAAGTCGACAAAGGGCGGGGGATCGGCGGGCTTGGTTAATGGCAAGATGAAGGTGTTTGTACCTCCATTAACCAGAGCGAGCAGGCGGCGATGGGGCCGGGGACATCTAGACCTTTCACCTCCGAGGCGGCAAACCCGGATGCAACAGCCCGGGACCCGGTGCTTTCGGGCACCACACAGCGGCCCCTGCAACCTCCTCGGGAGTTGGTGCAGGACAATCGGCACAGGCAGCATTGGGACAGTGTCTCCGACTTGTCTCATGGAACTGTAGGGGATTCCCCTGGAAGAAGGGCAGCGGCCTTGTTGGGATCGTTACAGGTATGGACATCATCTTCCTGCAAGAGACATGGGAATATCGTGGGCAACAGCTGCCGGACATCCTGGGATACCAGTGCTTCTCGCTCGCTAATGTGCGCCATGGCAAACGAGGATATGGAGGGGTGGCATGCTACTTCAAAGATGCTATAGCAGCCACGGTCTCGCTCCACAAGGCTGACAGACTTAACCGCTACCTGTGGGTGAGAGTACTGGAGCCTCAGCATCGTCCATTGTTTATTGCATGCTGTTATATACCCCATGCAGCCTCTAAATTCTACCAGGTCCAGGAGGCAGACACGGATGTACAAGAGATCTGTACGATGACATAGAGCAATATCGCCAGCAAGGGCATGTGCTCTTGTTAGGAGATTTCAATGCCCACACTGCACAGCTACAGTCGGTTACCTTCCAGGGAGAGGCCGATTCTGACCCACTCTGGCTTGAAACAACAGCACCTCAACATGCCAGACAGTCTCAAGATACAGTCACCAACGCCTTTGGAAGGGAGTTGGTTCAACTCTGTCAGGTCTTTGACATGGTACTGTGCAATGGTATGATCAGATGGCCGCAATCAGGGGGTTTTACTTGCAAGAGCGATAGACATGATGGTGGAGCTAGCGTGGTAGACTATCTCCTTGCTCCCGTGATAGGACTTGACATGATCAGCGAGCTCTCAATTGGCACACGAACAGGAGATGAGGAGGCTTTGTCGGACCACTATCCACTTTATGTCACTTTGGATTGGGAGCACTCAGTAGCGCAATCACAGAGTAGAAACCATCAGGGGTTGAGATACACCCCGGACTACCGAAAGCAAGCAGAATATGAGTCTGTGTTGGAACGTGAACTGCAGGGGATTGATGCCCTTTGCACGTTACATGATAGATGGGAGCGGCTTGTAAACGCCTTACTCACAGCAGCTAGTGCATGCTTTGCAGCGAGGGATCGCTCGCGAATGGACACTGCGCAGTTCCCTCAGAATCCCTGGTTTGACGCTGAGTGCAAGGCTCTAAAGACCCAACTGCGCCTCGTCTCAGATCCACAACTGCGGCAGCAAGCCATTCAGGACTATAGAGCATTCTTGAAATCCAAAAAGCATGCGTACATTGCAGACCATCAGCATCTATCTATTGCACTAAACGAGAGCTCATTTGGACTTTTCTATCAATAGTTATGCTAGAAAATGTGATCCAGTGAGTTAGTTATAACAGTTTTGCTGACTGGACCCGTCAGGCTCTGATTTCTGATTGGTAGTTCATTTATCTTCATTTGGCTTAGGTGTTTTGAAGGCTCTTTTTTAATCTAAAAAAAACCCTAATGAGAAGTTAACTTCGATTGGGGAGGAAGGAAGAGGCGTCTGATTGGCCAAAGCGGGGTTTAACCACCCCACTCCAATCGACCATATATTCACTCTCAAAATCCTTATGGAAGCTACTCGCAATGCGCGGCGTGACCTGTACTGCTGTTTCGTAGATTTCAAGACGGCATATGATACGGTCCCTCGGGATCTGTTGTGGCAACATTTGCAGGCGTTGCATGCCCCACAGGACTTACAAAATGTCATCTATAGACTCTATGATGGGATATATGCTGCATTGCCTGCATCAGATCAGCGAGTTGCTAGCACCATAGGGGTTAAACATGGATGTCCGTTATCTCCAACACTCTTTGGTCTCTACATTGACAAGTTGGAGACCTCGGATGCAAGAACATGGGGGAGGGGGATGGCCCGCAGCTACCGAGAGGCATACAAGATAAGGCAATTGCTCTATGCGGGCGATGTAGACTTGCTATCCCATATAGCCCTGAGTATCTGGCAGAGATTTGGGCGTGCTTAGTGGGTTCTCAGACACAACAGAATGACGGTGAATCTGCGAGAAAACTAAGCTCCCGGCAGTCCTCTCCTCAGACATGATATCCCGGATCTATTACAAAGGACAGAAGGTGGATGTTGTAAGGACCTTCAAGTATCTGGGAATCGACTTTTGCGCTAACATGTTATGGGATGACCGTGTGGAAAGACGGGTCATTATTTGGATGGAAAGCCCCGTATGCTATGCGAGAATAGCCGCTCTGAGAATAGACCTATGTGATCGGGCACGTAGAGAGAGCACATCTATTCAGAAAGCACTCGTTGAACCAAAAGATTGTTTGTATCGATTTTGCTATATGAGACCGGGTTCGCCCTGCAACATTCCGCTATCGCCAGACATCTTGCATATTTCCACAAGGTCACCAGCATGGATGCACAACGTCTTCCCCCGAGGGCTTTGTTATTGGCACAAGAGCCACAACAACTGAAGAGGGTATGGCAGGAGCACTGTCAGTGGTGCTTCGCAACGTGGTCTATAGACTACCAGCAGATTGTGGCTATGCCTGATGCCCAGGGACAGGCTGCACACTTGAATGAGCGCTTTGCCACCACTCTGTGGGATGCAGCCACTCGTGCAAAGCCTAAAACAGAGCACTACCACACGCAAGTTAATCCAACACTGGAACATGGCCCACACCAACTGGTACTTGAAAGCGCATATATCTATGAAGAAACGGAGAGCTATTGCCTCCGTGAGGACGGGGTCCCATCATCTCAGAATTGAAACAGGTCGTTGAACTACAGATGGAGGGCAGAGAATCCCCCGGCATGAGAGAATATGCCAGTGTTGCCACATGCAGACAGTAGAGGATGAGCACCATGCTCTGCAAGAGTGTCCGGCATATACGCATATCCGAGCAACACATGCTGATCTTAGATGCTCTGCGGCACCGCTGCATCAATTGCTGGCATCGCCGATGGTTGCACGTCTCGCATCCTACATTTTGCAAGTCTCTACCGTCAGAGAATCCCTTACAGGACAAGGGATCTGAGAGCCTACTACCAGGGTTTTTTCTCCCATGTGGGGGTTTTTTCATCCCAGTAGTAGGGACACATTGTATAGTAGCATTTGTCTTTTTGGTGTGGTTTTATCTGCTTTGTATACTGCATGTACCGTCTCATAGTCAAGTTTGGCCTCCGCAGACGTTAAAATATACTTCCTTCCTTCCTTCCTTTGATACCGCTTAGTGACGAAGGTGATTCCTTCTAGGCGTGGTTGCTAGATTTATGTGTTCCATACTCTTCATCAGGTTCTCTCTCAAGCTTTTGTATGTTCGTTGTTTTGTTGACTTATTCAGGTACCGATGAATATGTACATGGTTACGTTCTTTGCGTTGTTATAGCCTTTGTTTTAGACGTTTGATCTTCTCCATGCACTCTTGTCTCGTTTCCATGCACTCTTGTTAGTTTTTAATGGTCTAGCTTTGGTTGGCGCGATTTTCGTAAAGCTTGATTTCATTCAGTCTTGTGTGTTGGTTGGCTCTTATCATGTTGGGGGCTATGTGCGTTTGGATTCTTGCTCGGTTATACATGGGTATGCTTTGTGCCTTTACCTCTATTTGTCTCTTTTCCCCAGTTCTCCTTTCGTCTTTGATCATTGTCTTTCCATTCTTCTATTTTTAGATGTAAGTGACCTGATTATCTCATTTTGGGGTGCTTCATTTAGTCTCATTGGTACCCTCCCTTTGTTCTTTTGCTCATGTCAGCTGCTCCAATTTGTCGAATTGTTCTATTTGTTTCGTTTTGTTTTTTTTCTATTGCTCTATACTTGTTTTGTGTTTATTATCACTTGCTTTGTTTATTCCATTTCTTTTGCAGCTTATTTCATGTTTGTGCTCTATGTATTCCCTTTGTTCATTTTGTTTGTCATTTTTCTCTATGTTCCACATATCTTTCGTTCCTTTTCATGATTCTATGTCCTTTCCAATTGTGTCTTGTTTGTCATTTCGTGTCCGTTCTCATTTAGTTCTTTTTCTTCTTTTTGGTTTGTTCTTTATTTATTCTTCTGCTCCATGCATGCTGGTGTGTTCCTTGTCAGATTTTCGCTTAGTTCTTTTGATCTTTTTTGGATCATGTTTAATATTTATCTATCTTTTTCACAAATTCTTTTTATCCTCGCTCCTTCATTTAATCTTTGACTTCTTAAATCGATTTTGTTCGTTTGTCTATTTCCTCATTTGCTGCAGTTCCTTATTTGTCCTTTCTGTTCTGTTTGATCGAGTAACCTCTTGAATCATCTTAGTTCATCTGTCCCTTATTTGTCATGTCTCTTGTGTTTGCTCAGCTCATCTCTTGAGTCGCCTTAATATTGTTTTGCCCCATTGGTGACAATATATCATGTTTTTGCCCGTTACCCTGGTTATCCAAGTTTCCCCACTAGCCTTGCTTAGCCATGTTTTCTTTTATTTGTCCCATTTGTCTCTTTCATTCTAAGCATCTTTTTTTGCCCGTTCTTCCATCAGTTTGCTTTCGCTCTATTGCCCTCCTCATCTTAGTTTGCTTTGTTTGTTAGTCCAGTTCATCCTTTTTGACCTTGTCGATCATTTTTTCATTATCTTCTTGTACTTTATTCATATACTCCATTAGTTCCTTTGTTTTAGTCCACCCATCTTTACTTTGACGTCTAGGAACAAACCTAATGGACTCACGTGAAAACACTTAAACAGTTTGCCTCCCTCCTCAACAGGCCCAAGAAGATATTCGTCTACTTTGCCGAAGAGGGACTCCAGAAAGCTTTCCTTCTCCATCTCTTTGTGTCCTTGGGTCGATCCACTGGTACTGCTGGCGAACATAAGCATTAAGTTCTCCGTGAATATGGGATGAGCTTGCCTCAAGGCAGCCATATCTTGAAATGGTAGTTTTTTTACTTCCTTTAGGTGTCTGAGAAGGGCCCGCTCCATTGTTCCAATTTTTTTGAGCTCTAGGGCCCTCACCTTCATGGTACATCTACTTGTATAATCGTTGTTGCCTTTCAGGAAAGTGGTGTCATCCTTGATCTCCTTCATCAGCCTTTGCAGGTCTAGAGGATGCATGGACTTCAATGGGCGACAAGAGTTGTTGGTAAAAAGCCTTAGCCTATCTTTCACTTCAATTTTTTCTCCCTTTTCATCCTTCAAACGATCTTCATAAAACAACTGTGCGACCTTAGTGCACATGGACCATGTTTCATCGTCCAGGTATACAAAGTAGTCATAGTCGCGCATTACTTGCTTTCTTCAGTGTTTGGAGCACCACGGCCACCCAATCCTAAAAGACAAACAGAGCATTAGATAAGGCCCATCCAGAAGTGCCAAATTGGGCGCCCGCCCAATTTCCCTCAAAAGGGCATGCTTGAGCATCAACAACAAAGGTTGAAGTATACTTATAGAATAAGCTCCACCAAGGGACTGTCTGCATTTGCCCTTTTTCGACTTCCCGTAAAATGCATACTGGTTTCGAAGCTGCTGAATTTCTTCACAGAAAACTTCTTCATGTATAGTCTTCTTTGTAATATCATTATTCATCTGGCTCACCCGAACGTACTCAGTGGCTGTTTGCTTGTCATTGGATTACTCAGTCCTCTTACCATCTGGTTCTTGCACCATTGTATCCTCAGATAAATTTTTTGTAAAACAAAACATGCCGGATGCATGTTGTATCTCAATCCCAGTGTAAACGTGGTACCAGTCTGTGATTCTGCCTCTTCTTTGCAAATCCAAATGCTTTACTGGCTTGATACAGGCGTGGCTTTGATCTGATCCCAGATAACAGCCTTTTGTATTTCCTTGCTTTATTCTTATTGTACGCCAGCTCTTCTTCAGAACACGGTTTACTGGCCAATCAGATAATACATTGGCGCATTTATTACTTTGAGACAAGCTAGAGAGGGTTTTGATGAGGAAACGAGTTGCAGAGGTTATTGTACAAGCAATTGCTTTATCATTCTTAACGTAAGACATTCCATTCTATTCGGCACAATGACATTCCATTCCATTCGGCACAATGACATGGTGTATTCTCAAGTTTAATAAGTTTACAAATATGGGCTATGATATACCATCCATCATTAGAGTATTAGGTAATGTCTATATCTACACCCCTACACCATCCTTAAGGCCCCGAAGGGGCCAAAAAAATTTTTAGTTAACACAAACCATTAACACACAACTAACATTATTAACACAAATCATTGCATTTGACACATTTAAATTAAATTCCCCCTTAAATCCCCTTTGGCTTGGGTGCATATTCACACGGGGGGTTACGTAGGGCAGCGAGAGCCTCCAAAATTTACAATACATGTACAAAATTAACACCATTAAGTATATTCTCTCAAATCTTATAGTATTTTGCAAACCTTAATATATAGTATACAAAAACTTGTACATGCATACCCCACAAACGAGGATCGCTATGTATAGTCCAGATCTTGGAATAAAGGGCAAATATGCCCATCCGACAGCTCTCGTTGCCCAGAGTAACCCCCCGTGTGAATATGCACCCAAACCAAAGGGGGTTTAAGGGGGATTTTAATTTAAATGTGTCAAATGCAATGGTTTGTGTTGATAATGTTAGTTGTGTGTTAATGGTTTGTGTTAAATGTGTGTAACATAGTAGCAAGCAGAGTCTTAAGTATCTACAACAGCCCATTGGCACTTGTTCATAATGTTGATGCTACACAGGTTAAAAGTTTCTAACACTAAATAGCACATGCATTATGCTATTTAATACGACAGCAGCCATGCCTTGGATTAACTAATGTGCAAATGCCTAAGCACAAGGAACATCTAATTGCTGTTCTATCAATATTATAAACAACACGATTATGAAACGTGCAGATTAGAGCTGACATTCTCATCATTTAAAATGGTAGAATCACAAATGCATGTTACATGCAAAAAGGTTTAACAGTCGATAAACAGGTACATAACTGTTATGTTCATGTGCAGCTTAGAAAATAAGATTCTATAACTTTAAGAGTCACAAGCTTACATTAAGCCAATGACTACACAATATTACAAGCATCCTACTGTTACAAATGCAGAATCTATACTACTTTATCCCATTAGCATTTACTACTCCAAACCACTACATTAGGAAGTAGTCAGATCATACCTTCCTGCTTATAAGCATTTAAAGAGCCACTACTACAAGAAGCAAACATGAACTTCCCTATTCAGCCCTATGGAATAGTAATACTACTATTTGCAACAATCGTAGGCAGATGGATTGCTAGCCTATTCTTTTAGCATAAGTTATTTCCCTATACAAATATTGCAGATTTATGAACTTCAAAGTGATGAAAGCATAAGCTAAAGAAACTCACCTGAGATTTATAGCCTGTTATAAGGAAAGCCTCCATCATCAGGCAATTTACAAGGCAGCCAGTTTACAGATTATTTGTCAAGGATGGAGGCTCCATCATCTGGCAAGGCTTCAATTAATAAGGTCATCTGGTAACACTGATACGAGGACGTCTATGCAGTCTGGTAACCATCGGAGCCTATGTGGTCATAGAAGGGAGCCTACATGGTCTAATCTAAGAATTTTTTCGGTCATTTTCCACGTCCGCAAAAGGTTTTTTTGACGTCCTAACTGGCACCTGTGCAGCCAATGGCCACCCTCTCCTAGAGGTAAAGAAAAAGGAAAATCCAAAAACTCCATTTTCCGTGGATGAATCAATTGATCTTGTGCTCCAAATTGCCAAGGGATTGAGGGATTTACATAGAGTGAATGTGGTTCACAGGGACATAAAGCCCAACAATATCTTGGTGAAGAAGACAGCGGATGATAGGAGTTTGACTATCAAACTTGCTGATTTTGGTGAAAGTAAAGCAAAGTTTAATACCAAAGATAAGAAGCACACAAAGAGAGGTAACCCTTTTATTGGCATAGTGTAGGCAACCCTTTTATTGGTACAGGCGTTAACCCCAAAACCATTTGTTTGGAAATCTTTAGCAGGATTTGGGAATTTTTGGACAATTCAAAAGGCTAGTTGTAGATCAAGGCAAGAAGCTTAATCTCTCTTTTTGCATAGGAGGCGAATTTTCATATGCATTCTCTACGAATATAAATCGTACAAGATTTATCAGTTCTGTGTTAGAGTTGTTTATCCAATTTTCAACGGCCTTCTAATTGACAGGTTTGTGCTTGCGAGACAGGAAGATGGAGGAAATTTTATGCTTGTGCTGGAGGGGCTGAAACGTGCATTGCCTTCAGGTTTTGTAATTTGCATAGGTGCTTCTAGAAGACCAACAAACGACAAATCGCCAATTAAAATATTGGCGTCCGATTCCGTCAATAAAATTTACTTGAACCGCACTCTTGTCATAGAAGAAAAAGCTTACCATGGATCCAACTTGTATTCAAGTTCGCATCAAAATTGGAGTTATGATAACGCTGTTAAATACTACATACCTGCAGGGGTTGAGTCTTCTAAACTCTTTATAGCCGCTGCTAATTCGGTTTGCGGATTTCCCGAAGCTGATGACATTGGCAAGCCTGCACAATCAGACCTGCCGAATCCTATATACGACCTTTGTCCGAGTGCATTGGTCGGCCATGGATTTGTGGAAAGGTGGGACGAGGAGGCTAAAGCACCATATGCTTATCATCCACAGAAAAGGCTGATTTGTGTTTATGATAATGCTCGGTCTATTAAAGAGAAAGTAGCATATATCCAGACCAATAACTTGGGAGGCATTTACATAAATTCTTGTCCTGGAGCAAAGGCCTGCTCCATGCTTAAAATAGTTCATGATCATATCATGCATGAATATTCTGTCAACTCCATCTAATCCTGAGTTATACACAAGGGGCCCAAAAATTTAACCATTATAAATAACCACTATAAAACCACTACGATAGTGGTTTTTCAAAAATACAATAAAATCCACATATTGAAGTGGTTTTTAAAATGTGAATGTGGTTTTATATGCTAGTTTATCATCATATATTATAATGTTTTAGGGTGTGTCGTGAATCACGCCCTAAAATTAGACGGCTCAGATTTAGTTAGAAAGTTAGATTGGACGGTCTAGATAATCTACTATTTTCTTGCCCATTTTCTTGCTCGAACAATTTCCCCTTCTCCAAGGCACAGAAGAGGCCGTCAGAACTTGAATTTTTGTCTGGCGTAAATTTTATTCGCCATCATTTGCAACTACTTGGCGCCAGGATATACCCAAAGCGGCTAGATAAAAGGAAAGAGGATGTCTATAGCTTGGAAGTTGTCCTACTGGAGATGCTGGGGGAAGCAATGTTTCGTTCAATGGGTAAAGGACCAAACAGTCTGGTGATTTTACGATGGATTATGATGTGTGTGGTGGTTTTTTGAAAGGTAAGATTGTAAGATTGTGTTGCATACAGACTAGGCTTTTGCTGGGAGAGAGCCTTTTGCATGTGTGCAGGAATTCTTCTTTATGTTATAATCTATTAAGTCAATGATGCGGTTTGTGTTTCAGACGTTTTGATCAGAATGTGCTCCGTTTTAACATAATCTGGCAAAGAACAGAGATAGTTCCATGTTATTTTTTCAATTCCCTATTGTTTGCTAAAACAGGGCATAGAATATTTGGCTAGATTAGAGAGCAGTTATGGCAGGCAGGAGTTCTTTTGGCGAGCCAGGAATCAGCTCTCACAGGCAGCTTCAAAGTTAAGATCGTGTCTGTGGGAGGCATGAAAGTTTTGTTTTTTCTTAGAAGTTCCTATTATATAAGATGAATGTGTTAGTTGCAGTTGCAGAGGTATTTTACCTTTGTAGATGGGCAGAGCTCAAGGAAATATAGGTGAGACCTCCATATACCTGCATCACCTTTTCTTATTCGTTTGTATTTCTTGCTATAGAATTCAGTAAGCCTAAAAATAGGATTTAAGATTTTCTGTGAGAGATTTTAATTTTCAATTTTGTGGCGTAGCACAAGGCCCCCAAAAAGAAACTGTTATTAGTTTCTTGTGTTATTTTTTGTGTTATACTACTAAAATAAACTAATATTACTTTGTGGGTTAATCTTCTTTTTTAAAACGAGAGAGCTTTGAAATTTGTGCCGGGAACGCCGCTGCGGCGTTCCCTTGGAGTTTGCGGTTCCTCTTGCGGGACGCAAGTTGCCGGCTTTGAATGCGGATTTGAAATGAGATCAAGCACACACCTCGATCACCTCCACTAAATCTTCCCAGGGTTTCTAGGGTTTCTACGATTCTTCCCTCTATCAGCTACGATTCTTCCCTCCATCAGCTATCGATTTTTCCTGTGCGCCTCACTCCTCCGCACAGCTACAAAATTTTCCCTTCATCTGAGTAGTGTCGATGATTGACAGGGGTGAGATATTATTTTTGAAAGCTTGGAATACTTATGGTGATGCATGATATATTCTTAGGACTCTTTTCTTTTGCAGGATTGCAGCTTCAGAATTCGCTTCTAAGGAATATTTTGAATCTGTAAAAGGAGCTCTAAGGTCCACAGTTTATGGTTCTGCTTTGGCTGAAGAAGATTATGCAAAGGTCGACAGGAAGAAAGACATGTCGATGTACCTGCGGCTAAAAAAGGGCAGAGATCGAGTTGTTGAGCGAATGTTGGATGAAGGCTGAAGGGATTCTGATCAGGGCAGCAAATGGGCACTGTAAGAAGATTGACAGGTCTGATTTCACCAGACTGTAACATCAAAGGAGGGGTTTTGGATTTATCCAATTTGTAGGAGGCCGCTGCCATCAACTTATCAAGGAAGAGCGGAAAGCAGAAATATGAGAATTGGTTTCCTTGGGTTCAAATCTTTGGCTTTATTTCTAATACTTCTAACATGATTGGCAGCTCTTCCTTCAAAGATTGAGAGATTTTGTGTTTTTTGTGCTAGATTAAGGCTGAAGAAAAAATTAATGTATTCGGTAGCCATGGCCTTCAAAGAAGAGCTTCATAGTCACATGCATATTATGCATGAGTTTTCCAAGGCTGTATCTTCTTTGTGTCTTTCTCTGCTTTAACAAAATTAACAATTGCAAAGGAACAGGGAGATCCGGCAACTTGCTGTGCAGTCCATTATCCTATCATAGTGTGTTCCTTCTACTGTTTGTTCCTCCTATTATCATTTCAAATGGCTAATCATTATGTCCTTTTCAAATTCGATGCAGGAACAGGAAGAAGAGGCATCTTAGCAAGCATCCCATCTTCCCAGCCCATCTTAGGTTGTCGTTTATGTCCTTTGAGTAAGGATAATTTCTGTAAGTCTGATTTTGTAAGTCTACAAAATGTGGTTTTGTCATTTATTGGCATTTCTGCAAGACGTGATCATTCTAGAACCATCAAAGTTTGATTCTTAGAAAATAAAATATTCTGTTAAGAATTCAGAAATCATATTTTTCTCAGTTGTATTTGCTACCTTTGAGGTACTTCTTTGGTTGCAGTTCCCTGAGGCATAAAGCTCAGAGTTTCCTTTGGAAGCAAGAACGAATCTTAGGTTATAATTTCCCTCACTTTTCGTTCCAGCCCTGTTAGGGTATTAAGTGTGCATAGCGATAATAAAAGTTGGCTTTGACCTCTTGCAACTTTGTGTATGCACTAAAAAAGATCTTGATTCTCTTATAGAAAAGACGGGATCTTGGTTTTATTTATCTATTTGTTAACTCTTCTATCCCGGAATCAAATTGGTTATCAAGTATTGCTAACATTGGCCGATAGCCAAAGTAAAGAGCAATATAATTAAAAAGTGTGTGCACAATTATACCCAACAAACACCTGACACAACATAAATCCACTACAATTAGATGTCTCTACAATGCCAATATTTAATTTCAAATTGCAATTGTGTTGCTATGCATTGGATATGCTATCCACAAAATACAAAACCATCACAAACAATAATACCATAAACTCTATATAATCCAATTCCATCTATGCACTCCTTCGTCTGCCCATTCTATTTTGTCCTACACATTAGCATATTCCTACCCACTTCATGCGCCTATGGTTAATGTCCAGCCTCCCTAAACCCTTCACAGTTTGCATTCCATTATATCTATGGACACATTTATATTTTACAAATTTTATCGTTATGTCTATTCATCAGACGCCCATAACTAATGCCCGGCATCGCCGGGCACATGTTTCTAGTATGTTGAATTACTAGATGCAGTTAAATAGTGAGATTCGTATATAAGGTTTTTCAATGTGGTACATCCACATAGTTTTTCTCATTTGGTTTGCTGGTATAGTTTATTGCTATAGTTCTTTCTTGTGGTGTTCTTGGTTTATTGCTATGTTTTATTGCTAAGTGGCCTAGTGTCCAATTAATAGTATAGGTTGTAAACCACTAGTGTCTTCAGCTTTAAAGATCAGACAATTCATAGTGGTATTCCAATCAGTTCATGGATATCTTGTCGCATGAACTGTTGATGTCAGAACAAGTTTCTCATTAAAACAAATTTATGTAGTAAGAAAGATAAGAGGTTCTCCATTTGTAAACCACTAGGCACTATTGGATATAAATTTAAAGATTTCCACAACTCATAGTGATTGCCCTTTGAAATCATCAATGTATTGTTATATGAGCCATTGTTTGTTATGAAGGACTTAAGTTTATTACCAGGTTTTCCATCTAAATAGGTAATGGTAACGGCTTTGAATCTTCAAAAGATCTTTTCTTGGAAGTAACCGAATCATGTTTTACATTATTGAAATTAGTCTAGTAAAAACTCCATTTATGGAAAATACATTAAAATAACTCAAGTTTATGCTTCTACCTTCTTTCAAATTTAAAATTATGCAGTATTCTAGAATCTGCACATGAAAACAGTTGGCAATTTCTTTTTTAAACTTTTTGAGAGGGCCAGCGCTTTTGCTAGCCCCAATCCAACAAATACTTGTAGCAAGCACAATCTCCATATTGGATTCTCTTTTTGGAGCACCTATAAGCAAGAAAGCTTGAATACATATCTCGCAAGAAAGTTTCCTCTTTGTTGTTTGAAGAAAGGCTCGCATATTTGCTAGTCCCCATAATTCAATATAAATGAAAACAGTTCCAGCATCTTCAAGGCAGATTCTGAACTTAATTTTCTTAAGAGGGCAAAGACGGATGGAGTGGACTACCCAACAGCCATGTTCTTATGCCAGCCAAATCCATTGCCATGAATTCTGTCTGCAATGACTTCTGGAGGCCCAAGCCGTCAGTCGAACCCCTTGAGTCAGAGCCCGGGGTAGGATTCCCCATGTTGCTATTGTTCATGTTGATGTTGTTGTATATGTGATGATTATGATGTGTTCACCCTTCGAGGTGATTGTATTTATATACTGTTAGTATGTGCTCATGTTTGTTTATTCACGCTTCCGCAGCTAGGTCGACCCGATGGGAGACGGGTGAATGACACATCCACTCTTCCCTTGCTGGCTCATTCCACTAGGAGTGGTGTCAGGTGGATGGCCCCTGCCAGTTGGCTGTCAGGGGGAATGCTCCACCTTCTGATACGATGTGTGCATCGTATAAGGAGTAGGGGACGTCACAAAAAGTGAAAAAAACATTCGAGTAATATATCTAAAGAGCATAGAATATGAATTAGATTGATCCAATCTCTAAGAAGAAATGATGTTTCACTTAAATCTAAGTCTATCACATTTGGCAGCATCGATCAGGAAGGCCATAACTAGTAGCAAATCTAGTCTCAGTTGCGTAGTACCAGTAGCTATCTTATAGAATAAAAGGGATCAATAATCACATAATCAGTCATGTTCAAATAGAGCCTAAATAAGGTTAGAGTTCAAATATTTACCTTAAACGCTTTGTGGTAAAGACGACCTCTTCTTGGAAAGATCAAGAATACAGGAAAAGATTATAATATCATAAAACATATAGATGTGCAAGGAGAAAAGCATATAGGCAAAGATGGAATATAGAATTGAAGCATTTTAAGTGCTGGCTAATCGTTACATTCTTCCACTTGCACACACAATAGTGTATCTTCTGACCCTTTTCTGCAAATAGCAAGAAAAACGTATCAACCGGTAAAAATATATTTAGAAATCAGCTGGAATATTTCTAGCCAATAGCCAATTCTTCAAAGCCAAAGCCTATTCTGTGTGGATGAGTGGCCAACAAAATATGTAACTTATTTTTCGAAATGCCCTTGCAAAGGCAAGATGCATTGATCGGATTCCATGATTTTGATGCAGCCAATTCGTTAAACAATAGACCCAAACAAGCATGCTTAGATCACAAAGCCATGTGATTGGCCATGTTAGAATATGAAGAAAAAGCAAAATTATTTTTTGGAATGAAGTCCTCTCTCTGATCGGCAGTGCAAATCCGTCTTCCATATTTCTGATTGATTGATCAGATGGCTCAGCAAGCACATGTTCTAGAGTTCATAAAGATGACCTACTATAGTAATCGGCCATTTCTGATGCAGCACGAAAGCTCTAGGGCAACGACAAACTTAGATGATCTGGCTGCCTTAGAAAAACCCTATTACGGATGAACCATAAATATAAAATAAGCTCTTCTTGAATCGGTTGCCAGAAATCCTTCGCTAGAAGCATCGCCAGTTGCAGAAGAAGGTCGTTGACGCTGCAAGCAATCAAAATCACGCTGCAATAAGGAGATCCAAGTGAAGCAAAAAAATGTTAGGCTGTTTAAAATCCTAAGAATACTTCTGTAACAGACCCATGGGAGACACTCGAGTGGATCTTGGTGTCGCATTCTTGAGACACTGGCATAAATGGGTAGAAGCGACTACTCATAAACTTCTAGACGGTTTTATCCAGTTGGTTAAGGGCATGTTGGTTAGGAACGTTACATTTGGTATCAGATGTAACGTTTCAAACGGACATGCCCTTAACCAACTGGGCAAAACTGTCTAGATGTTTATGAGTAGTCGAATCTATCTATTTATGCCGGTGTCTCGGGAATGCGACACTAAGATCCACTCGAGCAATCTCCCATGGGTCTGTTACAACTTCCTATCTGTAGACATTTATAAACCTATGAATCTTGTAAAGTTGTGGAGAAACTTATATAAATAACAGACTCAGGCAGTAGAGATGGATGTCAGAGCACTAATGCAATAGACATGAAAATTTTCCTCAGCTTAGAGGCAAAAGCAAATGAATCAGAAGAACATATACCCCAGTAAGATGACTAAATCAGTTGCTCTCATGTGATAAATCAAGCACCTTAAGATTTGCACACCAAACTGAAATTGTATGCCAACTTGTGTTGAAGAGTGCATGAGCATGAAGTTCTCATAGTTGACGGCCACTATGTTTTAAAATTTTCAATAGTGGGAACGAGTCGAGGAGGGCTGACTGGTGTGGAGAGCTATAGAGTCTTAAAGAAGAAAGGGCTAATGGCAATTAAAAAAAATCCAAAGTAGGTTGCTTAGGTTTCTTTGTTTGTCCCCAATTATTGAACATCCTACTTGTGCCATCAAACCTTTCCGGGTTTGTAGCTTGAAGGATAAGAGAAACTATAGATAAGTGTTGCAATGATTTGCAGGATTTACAAAGTTTCTCAATATCAATCCAACTGATTTGGTGACTATAGGGAAGTAAGAGATATATGATAGCTGATAATGCTTCCAAGCCTCTTGATGAAATGATGCCACATTTGTCCAGATCAAACCTCTGCAATCCCGTCAATTCTCTACAACCGTGCTTAAGTGACTGTCTTGAATTTGCATAACACTCATTTATTGTTGCAGGGGTGAAATATGAAAGGTTATGATCCAGGTGAAGATCAAGAATTCTGAGATCTAATGGCAAATTCTTTATAATATTCTCTATATCACTGGAGAAGATTAGCATGTAGGATATGATGGCAAGACATTGTAGATGTGGCAAAGTGTGAATTAGTTGAAGTATGTCATCACCAAAATTTTCTGCAGCCTTCGTGGAGGATCCGTAAAAATATGCAAAATCACAGGAAAAAACGTGAGTCAATAACCAGTAGAATAAGAAGACTATTGAGGATTTTGTGAGCAGTCTAAAAAGAGAAAATTAAAAGCTAGAAGGTAGGTACCATCAATAAGTCTCCCCTTCTTTTAGATCAACAACAATTTTGGTATGCCTTTTCTACATCTGCAGGAAGAGTTACTTTATCAATTTCATAAACAATCCCATTATGCGAAATGAAAGAATCTAGCATTAAAACAACAGAATCTTGAACCCAAAGACAACCATTCTCGTCGGAATACAAACGAATCTCTCTGTCGGACAAAACATGGAAGATTTAAGAGTGCTCCAAAAGCCACAAACTTCGGCTCCATTTTTAGGGTTTGGAGCTGGATTTGCAAAATAACACAGCAGGATAATGGAAAAAGAAAGGGACTAGGAATTGAAAATGGAGGACCTTTTTTTTGCCAAAAAGGAGTTCTGGCATGGAGCTTCTGGCTATGGCAAAGCAGGGCATAGATAAGGAGGATGAGGGCTTCGGCCATAGCCTGGCATTTTTTAGCAGGGAGGATCGATCTTCATGGTTTTTAAAACATCCGACAAATAGGCCGTGACCTTATGCATCTCTGTGCCTTTTTTATGGGATTTTCTAATTTCTCTGGCCCTTGATGTTGAAAAAAGAGAATCTAACGGTAACAGTTAATGCCACATCAATTTTTATTGATGTGAAGGTGCTACGTGGATAGGCTATAATTGCAAGAAAGGTTGTAGGCTTGGTTGAGCTGGCGTGCTAAAAATACGGTTTTTGGCTAATTTGCTACTAACCCATTCTTTGGATTTTATTATTATACGTGTATAAATTAACAATAAAATAATAAAGAATAAAATATTATAAAAAAAATTAATAATAGAAAAAAGGGCCTTTAATAAAAAAAATTTCGAAATTTTATTTTTGCCCTTTCCATGGTGAAGGGCATTTTTTTTTACCCTTATAAATAATGTCTTAAAAAAAAAATTCCCAAAAAAATTCCCTTATTCGGAAGGGTCACAAGGCATGTGTGCAACGTATAATAGAATGCGTGTTTACCCTGCATTCCGACAGGACCATGCCGACACGCGGAAGCATGGTTGACCCTGCCGGAATGCAGGGTAAACACGCATTTTATTAACGTGGGCGCAATTTAGGTTTCATTCTGCACAATTGTCAACGCCCCATTGGTCCAAAACAGAACACAAAACAGAATGTTATCAAAAAGCCGGAACGTTAGAAAAAAAACAGAATGCAGACTAAGGGTGAGATTCGACTAGGACTTTAAAATGTTTAATTTTAATTAATTGCCCAATATAATTTTGCCATGTCAAAAAGTCGTTGTTGTGATTTATTCCACTTGAGTGGAAGTTAATTAAAAATACTTACGTGGCGTTGCCATGAGTTTTTTTTTAAAGGACAGCCAATATTGGCTGGCCCTAAAAATAATATATGTGTCCCTTGCTCAAATATTGCCACGTGGATCTCTATTTTGTTTTTTTTTCTATTTTTCTTTCTTGATCCTTTAATGTGTCCTACGTGGATTTTTTATGTTTCATATGTGGAATCACCCCGTAGAAATTGCTACTTGAATTAAGGAACTTTAATGCCACGTCATTAAAGAATGTTCACGTGGCGACTGCGGATAGGCGGATTGAGCAGAATGAAACCTAAATTGAGTTTACGTTGCAAATTGATCACTTGGCCACGTGGCGACTGCGGATAGGCGGATTGAGCAGAATGAAACCTAAATTGAGTTTACGTTACAAATTGATCACTTGGTCACAAGCATGTGTGCAATGTTGTAAGGTTGATCACTTAGAAGCTAAGCATCATCTTCTTCTTCGAGCTCTGCGCTTTTTGAGTTTAGCAAAGTTTTTGGGAACCGGAATTAGGCTACGAAGCAACGACCAACTCCACAAAAAATTCAAGGCGTCTTAGTGAGGCCGCATTGGGCCGGATTGAGAGAGGTCCTTCCAGAAAACATTGTGCTCACAAACCCAATCTCTGTTTGATGCGTCATAGCCTCTGATTCAAGGTTTTTTTTTGTAGCAGATCGCCCAAAATGGAGTCTGCAATGGCCTTATTCTTGCGGAGGTAAGGGTTTATTGCCGCAGGATTAACAGAGCCTCCCGGTTTTGCATAAGTATTTGAAGCTCTTTTCTGAAAGAAAAAGAGCCCAAATCAGCCTCCGCCATATTCGTTCAGGCAAGACATTCCTTAAGAAATTGCTCGGCGTAGCCGTTCTAGGAAGGAATTTTGCCATAGCTGTTCAAGCCGCCATAGCCAAAAACTTTTTTGTTCAGCGAACGAAATTTCTCCACCAGCAAAATCTTGTCGCCGGATGCTCCGGCCCCAGGAATTTTACATCAATGGAGCAGAGTCGAACTACTTGGGCTACTAATATCCTTGCTCTCTATCATGAAATTAGTACAACAAATGTGCTGGTTCATAAAAACAAATGTGCTGTTTTAAAATTTCTTGTCGATTGCACAGCACAGTATGTGCAACTATGGTGGATTGGTCGATTTGGAGAAGAAATAAACACAAAGTCTGCAGAGGCAGTGGGGAAAGAGTTGCTTGGGGTTTTGAAAAGGGGCCTGCGACTCCTTCAGCATTGTGGAGAGAGAGACTGCGCAAAATCAAATCTTATCATTTTTTACAGTGGAGGTGAGTTTTGTGAGGTTGTTGGTGATGTAGAAAGATATTGTAGAATGATGAATAGGTTGATAGCACGTATCCTGGAGTGTGACCCAGTTGGTAATCCAGCTAAAAAGAAACTTATCAAGCAACTCCAAGATAAAGTAGAGTTAGATTGTTGTATGCTGCAGGATGCCCTTACATCAGCCCATGCTCACGACAGGAATGCACTCATAAAGAACATAAAGTCTAGTGAAAAGGATACTCATAGTGGTTCTGGCTGGGTTTGGGGCTCAAATAAGAAGGACCTTTCTAGACGTTATATTGGTTCTGCAGCAACATTGGTCGTGGATCCATTTGCATCCAATATTGGGCACCACGGTAGTATTGCAATTAATGATATAATAAAAACAGAGATATGTTTGGGAAGAGGCAGTTTTGGAGTAATCAGCAAAGGGTTCTGGTGTGAAATAATACCAGTAGCTATTAAAGAGTTCTTCTACCATGGGGCCTTTGATTATGAATATAAAATATTTATGAAATTGTTGGCCACGAATTGCTCCCACATTGTACAGGTATTAGGGCATTCACAACTTAGAATCGATGGCAATACCAATAGGAAAATCCTTGTTATGGAGCTCATGGACATGGATCTAAAGAAGCTAATAGAGAATAAGAAAGAGACCAATCCAACTGCAGCTAGTCCATTTTCCGTGTATGAGTCAACTGATCTTTTGCTCCAAATTGCCAAGGGAATGAGGGATTTACATAGAGTTCATATGATTCACAGGGACATAAAGACCTCCAATATCTTAGTGAAGAAGAATACAGCGGATGGAAGTTTGACTGTCAAACTTGCGGATTTTGGTGAAACTAAAGCAGACTTTCAGACCAAAGATAACGTCCACTCAAAGAGAGGTACAACATTGTACATGGCCCCAGAGATGGCTTCAGATGAAGGTAACTACTCTAAAAAGGTTGATGTTCTTAGAATGTAATGAAACTGAAAGAATAGAAGAAGATACAAGCGCATCAACGTGAGTTGGTCTCTCCACTCAACTACTCTAAAGAAGACTGACTGTGGCTTATATAGAGTACGCCACGTCAGCTACAGTGACACGTCAGCATCTAGTCAGCATAGTAATATCTCTCCTTTCTAATATCCCCCTTTGACTGGATGCTTGAAAATCCCCCTTCAGCTGCTATCCCCCTTCAGGACAATAGGGTTGCAAGTGTAAAATACTTTTAAGATTGCTGAAGTGCTTGCCTGATAACGCTTTAGTAAAACCATCTGCTATCTGTGCATGAGTTGGACAGTGATGTAGAAGCAGATAACCCTCTTGAAGTTGCTCTCGGATAAAACAGAGTTTGATATCTAAATGTTTTATCTGCAGGTGCATCTTTAGGTCCTTAACATGTGAAATAGCCCCGCTATTATCACAGTATAAATGAGCTGGCTTAACAGGAATCTTTAAATCTTCAAAAAGATGCAGCAACCATTTTAGTTCTTGAGTTGTAGCAGTGAGAGCTTTGAGTTCAGCTTCAGTAGTACTGATACTAACAGTAGGTTGAGATCTGGAACTCCAAGTGATTGGACTATTCCCAAAGAAGGAAATAAAGCCTGTCAAGGATTTTCTTGAAGTTACATCTGTAGAAGCCATGTCAGAGTCAGAATAAATTTTCAGCTGAGGATTACTGACCCTTCCATAGAAAAAGACCTTCAGTTTGTGTGCCAACAAGATATCTAAGGACCTGTTTAGCAGCTTTCCAATGAGATACTTTAGGATGTGTCATAAAAGCGAGTGAGCACACCTACTGAATATGTGATATCTGGTCGAAAGTGATAGTAAGGTATAACAATTCCCCTACTAACTGTCGATAAAGAGTGGCATCTGCATCTTCTTCTTCAGACTGCAAAGATAGTTTATGACCTGGATCCCAAGGAACCTTAGTAGGCTTGGCATCTGTCATATGAAATTTGTCTAGTATCTCTTTAATATACTTCTGCTGAGTGAGGTGAATACCTTGAGGAGTCTGCCAAATTTCAATACCCAAACAATAGTGCATAAGACCCAAATCAGTGACTTCAAAGTCTGAGAAAATACAATTCTTGGTATGTTGAATGAGATCAACTGCACTGCCAGTTAGAATAGTATCATCAACATAAAGAAGAAGAATAGATACATTGGCACCTTGAAACTGAAAATAGAGGCTAGGATCTGCTCGAGACCTGTGATATCCCAATTTTTCCAGATACCCATTAATTTTGTGATTCCAACACCGAGGTGCCTGTTTCAAACCATATATACTTTTCTTAAGCTTGCAAACATAATCAGGAAATTGTTTGCTCACAAAACCTGGGGACTGCTGCATATACAACTCTTCCTCCAAATCACCATTGAGAAAAGCAGATTTGAAATCAAAATGATGAACTGGCCAGGCTGACTGTGCTGCTAAGGCCAATACAGCTCTCAAAGTATCCAATCTGACCACAGGAGAAAAAACATCATTGTAATCAAAGCCTTCCTGCTGAGTATACCCTTTTGCTACAAGACGAGCCTTGTATCTGGAAATAGTACCATCCGACCTGTATTTAGTCCTAAAGATCCATTTGGCACCTATAACATTCTTATCAGAAGGTCGAGGAACAAGATCCCATGTATCCTGTTTTGACATCATCTCCAATTCCTCTTGCATGGCATGAATCCAGTGATCTGATTTAGCTGCCTGATTGTAGAAAAGAGGATCTCGATCGTGTAAAACTTTAGTCATGAGTGCAAAATTGCACAAAACAGAAGAACTAGAGTCAGGGTATTGTAAATCATGAATGTGGTTGGGCTGAGGAAAAGTAAGAGGTAAAACAGACGACGAATGTTCAGGTATTTCATGGTAATCAAGAGGTTCATAGTCAGCATATGGATTTGTGGATATGGACTTTGGGATTGGCTCAATTGTAGGTAAAGAAATAGAAGGGCTAAATGTGGGTAAAGGTACAGGAGGACTAAGAAATGAGGAAGCAGAAACAGTGGAAGATGAAGAAGAGAGAGGAAGAGAAATAGTGGAAGATGAGGAAGAAATAGATGATGGAGAAGAACAAGAATCAATGTCTAAAAGATTTATGACAGCAGTGTCATAATCAACAGGATGTGAAAGCTGAAAATCATAAGATTTGTTTTCAAAAAATTGCATACTCCTTGAGGCAAAAACAGTCTGAGTTTCGGGATCATAACACCTCCAGGCCTTCATGTTGGGAGTATATCCAATGAAAATGACTTGACGTGCCCTATCAGCTAACTTGCCTTGCTTCTGTAGTATCTCCTTTGGATAGGCAGCATAACCAAGACATCCAAACACTCTGAAATGGGAAACATCAGGTTTGATTGAATAAAGTGTCTCAAAGGGTGTCTTTAAATTCAAGGACTTTGTGGGTGCCCGATTTGAAAGATAACAAGCTGTCAGAACTGCTTCTGCCCAAAAACTAGGTGGCATGTTCTTGTGTTTGAGCATGCTTCGAGCTAAATTCAATAATGTTCTGTGCTTCCGCTCAGCCACCCCATTTTGGGAATGAGCATAGGGCACAATAAGTTCCCTATGAATGCCTTTATCTCGAAGATAGGCTTCAAATTCTGCTGACAAATACTCTCTTGCATTATCTGTTCTGATAGCCTTGATAGAAGTAGACAGCTGAGTTTGAACCAAGGCACTGAAATTTTTGAAAGTAGAGAGGGCTTGAGACTTAAACTTCAGTGGATAAACCCAAGTGAATCGACTAAAATCATCTACAAAAACCAGAAAATACCTGCTACCAGCCAAGGATTCAAGTGGCATATAGCAAATATCTGAATGAATAAGTTCTAAAGGCTGAGTAGCTCGAAATGTTGCTTGTTTAGGAAATGGAGCCTGCACTTGTTTGCCCAATCTGCAGGCATGACATTGCAGGTCTTGATTTTTGAGTAAAGGAAGGCCTTGAACCATTCCTAATTTAGATGCAATAACTAGAGGAGAAAGACCAATATGCCCGTACCTGGCATGCCATAAGGATTCTGAAGTTGAGCAGGAAGAAGTAGAAGACGGTGAGACTTCAGCAGTATGAGCATGATGAGTGTTCTTGCCATGCAGAACATAAAGACCATCTTTGGTTAAATTGCCTTGAGCAACAATCCCAACCAAACTTGGATCAATCAGCTGTAAGAGTTTCTTGCTGCAGATATAGACTTGACCTCCTTCAAAAAGAATTGAGAAACCTAATTGTTTATAAATTTGACTCACACTAAGCAAATTTACCACCAAATCAGGCATATGCAGAACATCATCAATTTTGAGTGTAGAAGAGGAATCAAGATCGATTTGAACCTTGCCCTTGCCTTTAGAACGAGCAAGATTGCCATCAGCCATCTTGACTACAGTGGAATGATGAGGTTGTAGATCAGAAAAAACATGGGACTTACTGGCCAAATGCTTGGTGGCTCCCGAATCAACAAGCCAAAGCTCATCTTCCTCAAACTGATCAGTCACCAAAGCCAAAAACTGCTCCTCCAGATCATCAAGCGAAATTTCTGAAACCTTGGCACTAATCTCTGAATCTTTGACAGTCTCTTTATCTTTTCTAGATGATGATTTATACTTGAGATATTGAGCAACTTCCTTCTGAAATTTCTTGCACTGAAACTTCATATGACCCTCTGCTCCACAGTGCCAACATGACATTGGCTTCTTAGTAGAAGTCGACTTTGAGGAAACAGAACTAGAAGGAACAGCTTTAGTATTAGAATAATGAGCTGCTGCAGTATCTGCTGACCTTTTATGTTCCTGCTCTTCTTCAATTAATTGCTGCTGAAATTGATGAAAATCAACTGAAATATTTTGTTGCAGCTTATAAAATTTGACAAAATGCCTATATTCTTCAGGCAATCCTTTGAGTGCATAAAGAATAAGCCTGGAATCCTTCATTTGACCACCTGCTGCGACATAAGCTTCTTGTAAACCTCTAAGTTTCTTCAAATAATCTCTTACTCCAGAACAATCAAGCAACCTGAGGGTATCAATCTGTGTAAGACACAAAAGCTGGTGACCTTCTCCTTTAAGTACACACTGATCATGAATAAACTGGAAAGCCGATTTGAAATCATGAAAATCCTTAAGATCCATCAGAAAATCTGTACCTACACATGCTTTTAGATGATTCAAAGCATAATCATCTTTCTTCTTCTCAGCATCTGTCTGTGGATTCCATTTAGAACCTAGAACTTCGCTCAAATCTCGCAGATGCAGATTGGTTTTGAAAGCCTCCTTCCAGGTAAAGAAATTTTGATGATCGAGAACAGGATGTTGGAAGTATTTCCACGGTTCTTGGCTCACAGCCATTTGCAAAAGAAGACAGAATGCAAAGACAAATTGCAGAGAGATGCGGACTCAAGTCCGTGAATCAACACGAAAGCAAGCCAATCTTGGACAATAGTCGACAAATCAAACCAGTTTGCAAGATCTGATTTATCCGACCCCAAATACCTTGATCTTTCTCGAAATTTAAAAACAAACCGGCACGATTTTGACAATCAACGTCAAATATAGCCGATGTGCACCAAATATAGCCGATCTGTGACAAATCAAGCCAAACTTACACTAAAATTAGCCGATCTCCCTGATCACGTCAATCTGACCAAGAGCAGCGACAATTTCACCCGGAAATTCAAGAATATGAATCGGAATTCCTGAATTTGCACTGTCCAATCAATCTGGACGAAAAAAAAACACTAGATCTTTACAAAGATCACTCAAACTTAGATCAGATCGAACCACAACACCTGGCTGAATCCGATCTTTACAAATAGGCAACGCTGCACTACCTTCCTCTTTCAGATCGGCTCTGATACCATCTTAGAATGTAATGAAACTGAAAGAATAGAAGAAGATACAAGCGCATCAACGTGAGTTGGTCTCTCCACTCAACTACTCTAAAGAAGACTGACTGTGGCTTATATAGAGTACGCCACGTCAGCTACAGTGACACGTCAGCATCTAGTCAGCATAGTAATATCTCTCCTTTCTAATAGATGTGTATAGCTTTGGCATTGTCTGCATGGAGATCCTTACCGGAAAACCCCCCAACCTAGCTATGCAGGAAGACTTAAAAAAGGGCCAAATGCCTCCTTATCTTAAAAGCATCTCTATCCCTCTCTACAGGATCATATCTAGTTGCGTAGAACTAGACAAGGACAAACGTCCTAGCTTTGAGGAAATCTGTGACCATCTATGGGCTTTCAAGGAAAGCATTTTGATCATACAAGATGAAGTGCCAAGTTACATTGATGAGCGAGTACTTCGAATTTCAGAATGTATACAAAAACTCTTGGTGAAGAAGGCATCTCTGTGGTGCCTCGGATCTCTACCCCCACAGGAAGAAGAGCAATTTATTCTTTTTGGGAAGAGTTTTTCCGGAAAGGAGTTCGACATCTACCCATAGATAGTCTGGTCGACATTGAATTGCATGGTCTGAGTATTGAATCCTCTGGGGAGATAAAGTTGCTGCAGCCTTGGGATAGTGTACGCAACCCTTTTATTGGTACAGGCGTAGAACCCCAAAACCATTTGTCTGGAAATCTTCAGCAGGATTTGGGAATTTTTGGACAATTCAAAAAGCTAGTTGTAGATCAAGGCAAGAAGCTTAATCTTTCCTTTTCTATAGGAGGATGGGACAATTCAAAGAATTTTTCAGATGCATTCTCTACGGATGAAAATCGCACTAGGTTTGTCAATTCTATATTAGAGTTGTGCAGAGCTTATCCAATTTTCAACGGCCTTCTAATTGACTGGATGTTTTTGAGCGACGATGGAGTGAATTATGGTAAAGCGAGCAATATTGTGAGACGGGAAGATGGAGAAAACTTCATACTTGTGCTGGAGGGGCTGCGAAATGCATTGCCTCCAGGTTTTGTAATTGGCATGTTTGCTTCTAGAATACCAAAAAAGGCCAAATGGCCAATCGAAAGGATCTCCCGTCTAATCGATCAAATTCAGTTGGACGCCGATCTTATCCCAGGCGAAGAAACAGCTTACCATAGATCCAACTTGTATTCAAGTTCCCATCAAAATTGGAGTTACAATGAAGCTATTAAATACTACCTATCTAGAGGGGTTGATTCTTCTAAACTCTTTATATCTGCTATTGATTTGGTTAGGGGATTTTCCAATGCTGATGAGATTGGCAAGCCTGCAAAACTAGGTCTGCCGAATGCTGTATACGGCCTTTGTCCGAGCGAATTGGTCGCCCATGGATTCGTGGAAAGGTGGGATGATGAGGCTAAAGCGCCATATGCTTATCATCCACAGAGAAGGCTAATTTGTGTTTATGATAATGCTCGGTCTATTAAAGAGAAAGCAGAATATATCAAGGCCAATAACTTGGGGGGCATTTGGATGAATCATTGTCGTGCAGCAAAGGCCTGCTCCCTGTTTAAAGCAGTTCATGATCATCTCACTCATGGAACCCTTTCCAATACCAATAATCAGGCATAAGCTTTGCAGATGCATTCTTTCAACTCCATCTAGGTCATGTCTCTTCATTTTTTTAAGTTGACACTTCCTGGATGGAGTGGGCGGATGGAAGATAGCATATTGCACAGTTGCATTCCAGTCATAATCCAGGCAAGTTTAGTTTATTTGTTGTTCTGTAGTGAACATAGTGAAGTCTATATCTCTTCGCATAATGCTATATCTCTTCTTATAATGCTTACTTTGGATAGCAGGCATTTTTTATAATGAATACAGGATGGGATATACGTACCTTATGAAGGTGTTCTCAGCTATAAAAGCTTTGCAGTGCGTGTTGCTGAGGATGAAATACCACAAATGGTGTCCATATTGCAGGTAAAAAATAATATAAGCTTTGCAATCTGAATGGAAAAGCCTTTATATCAGAATCAATTTCAAGGGAACAAAAAAACAACGTTTTAAAGTTTGGCTGCATCAATGATTTCATATTTATACTGACTGAACCTGCCCTGTAGAATTTCAGTGATGAAGCAGTGGATGCAAAGCTAGAAGCTGTTTGAGGCCTGTGGCAAAGATTCTTATATAAGGATTCTGTCATGCTAGAGGCAATAAGAGAGAGAGAAAAATGGAACTATAGACCTATCTAAGGGGATGGCGTATTCACCATCCTCGTACAGGTAAAAACAAAACGTATGTCTTTTACCTGTCTTATGTACTTAATATTAACCTAATGTGACTGCAGTTTGTACGCTACAAGTCTCAGAATGGTAAGTGGCTAGTTACACTTGACAGGAGAAGACAAGTTGGTATTTCAAGGAACCGTTCATTGAGAAATCTGTAAATTTGTATATTTGCTCTAGATCTCGGTTTTTTAATTCTAGATTTCAAGTTTTGGTTCTCTGCACACATTGGTTAGAAGTCTTATATAAAAGAGAGAACCGTTGGGGTGGAACTTTTTGGAGGAAGGCTGCCAGAGAAATGTCCTGGGGTTGGTGGGGTACAGCACATGATGACAATTCATGTAATGTACTTAAGCTCCTAAGTATTACAGATGGTTGACTATCAAATACAATCAGATAGTTTCATGTAATGTACTTAAGCTCCTATAAGTATTACAGATGGTTGACTATCAAATACAATCAGATAGTTTCTTCCCTCAGGAAAGGAAAGAAGGTAGCAAACAGATAACAAAAACCTCCATGTTAGCTATACAACTCCAAGATACGAATGGTATGTAAGGACATGATGAAACTCGTAGTATTGCAAGTTTGGAAAGCTGCACGTCATGGTAGGGTGGAGGAGGTAGTTCAATGTTTTTAAGTGTTCATTTTTTGTTGGCTCCCCATGAATTATTTAAATTGAGCACTATGGAAGTTGCAATAGATAAAGGACAAAATTCATTATCATGAAAATTTTAAAAATTCTATTTAAAAGTTCTGGCGTTTGCAGATATATATTCTTCATCACTACAACTCTACTTTGAATAGGCTTATTGGTTCTTTATTTTAGATTCATCTTTTAATCTTAAATTTCAACCTAGCTTGTATTCTTTATTTCTCCATTAAAGAGCAAAAATTGAAGGACAACCTGAAACTAATCCTAAAACTAACGTTTTGTAAGTTTCAATCTTTTTTTTCTTTCTTTCTTTAATAGATTTGGCATGTACTATTGGAGATGTGAAGAAACTAAGTCAGTCAAAATTGGATTTATGTGGGTGGCAAGATATTTTGGTTATCCACGTTTGTTTTCTATATCCACATTTGCTACTATTTGTTGGAGAAGTTGGTTTAAGATTTATGTCTTGGCTCATTGCATCATCTCATTCTATCCTCAATCCACTGTATAACCAAATCTCATCCACCACTACAAGAATATCCATATCAAGCACAACCCTATTTCTAGAATACCAAGTGTACAGTAATCCCTAAAGCTTAAAATAAAAATACACTATGGTCAACCCCAGGAATTGAACCTTGGCATGTAAATTAGGCCAAAAAAAAATGACGTACCTAGATAGACATGTTGCAAATGCATCCCAAGCAACCTTCATTCACCTAACCAAAAGTCATAAATACCTAGATAGACATGCTGCAAATGCATCCCAAGCAACCTTCATTCACCTGCACACCAACTAAAAGCCATAAAACACGTACAAAGTGGAACATACCTTCAACTGCCATCACCTCACCAACATTGAAACATCACAACACTCCACAAAAACCACACATATGGTCTCATCACCTCGGCACCATGCAACAACCAAACATAAAGAAAATGGTGTTTTCCATCACCTAAACCACAACAAAACCAAAATACAAAATTCAATAGATACATGTATAATTTTACGTGTCCATATGCATGCTACATTAGGTGGCCATGCACGCGGCTCCTTCATGACACCTCATAATGCCTTTGATTCAATGTGAGCAACCCTTAGCGCTACTCAAACCAACTCTAGTAATGATGGCCAGTGAAGTCATGAGCCTGTGACAACTATGGACCATGTTTGTAAGCCATATCTCTCGCAAAATCCATTGCATCGCTAAATCTCGTCCACTTATTACAAGAACATCCAGAGTATATCAATTACCGACAATAAGATACAGAATCTTATTACTAGAACATCAAGCATACAGATTACGCTGAATCGCTTCAACTTAAGAAATAAGCAGTACATTATATGGTCATAGACCCCCTAGGAATCACAGCTAGGCATACGAAGCCAAAATAAGTGATGTATCTGGATACGCATGCTGCAAACGCATTTCAAACAACCTTGTTTCACCCTGCCCACAATTGTGAGAGAGAGAGAGAGAGAGAGAGAGATGCCTTGGCCACATGCGGACTTAGAGATTACGAGAGATAATACGAGAGATGGGAGAAGGGGAGAGATGGGTGAGAGTGAGTTTTCTTGACTCTCACCTCGAGAGACAATTTCTCCCTAACAGCAGAGAGGGGCATTCCCATTAACTTTTGGCCGTTAGTAAAGAAAAGAGAAATCCGAACAAAACCCATCGGAAAAGAAAAAGGGGCAACCGCATGACTACAGCCCACCTGAATTTGCACCTACGGTCCTGTCTTCATGATCGGCCGCTGCTCCAGCAGGATCTACCCCAGCAAAAACGGTTGTAGGTTTGCCCTTTGTAGGCCCTTTGTGACACTAATGTATTTGCATTTGCTGAATCCGGCCTTGGGCAGAATCCGGCCTTGGGCTGAATCCGGCCTTGTAGAACAGGGCTTTTGACAAACAAAAAAATGGTTTGTGAATCCATGTCTCTGATTCAATCTGCGAAAAAATCAAAAGGCCCTGATTCATGGCAGAAAAAAAATCGCAGCAAAATGCCCTGATTCATGATTCCGATCATGGCCCTTCAGGATATTCCTTCACAGCCGTCTCTGCTGCTACGCAATTCAACTATGGTTTGCAGAGTGATGACAATATGGCAGCTTCTTGGGGATATAACGTGAATTTCTAACTGCTCTGCGTGCACCCAAATGCAAATTCAACCTGTTCTAGATGGATTGCATGCCTGGGCATGCCTAATTCATGCATGGGCCGAATCTGCAGCTCCGCCCATCGCATACAGGTGAAGCTGCAGAAAATCATACTTGTGGGCTTCGCATACAGGTAAAGCTGCAGAAAATCATACTTGTGGGCTTAGAGATGATAACCACGAAGCCGTCTGCTGGGATTCTGAAGACTTGAGTTGTTACAGAGCTTGCTTTGAGCTCGTTTTATCTTGCTGCAACAGGGCAGCTTGGAACCCTACCGGCCTGCATCTGAAAGAACGGCTCCTGGTCGATCTATTTGTATGGCCACTACTCCTAGTCGATCTTAAGACCTTCTGCCGTAGCTGCGTCTTAAGAACAGGCTATCAGGATCTCAAGAACAGGGGATTCGGAAAAAAAAATCCGACGTCTATTTTTATTTTTCAGTCTATCTTTTATTTTTGCCCTTTAACGACATTGTTAAGCCACGAGAGATTATTATCTCTCGGATCTCTCATGGTATACAGTATAAAAATTATCTCTCACGTGATAGCACGAGAGATAAAATTTTTTGGAGCATGTGGCCGACGCAAGAGAGAGAGAGAGAGAGAGAGAGAGAGAGAGAGAGAGAGAGAGAGAGAGAGAGAGAGAGAGAGAGAGAGAGAGAGAGAGAGAGAGAGAGAGAGAGAGAGAGAGAGAGAGAGAGAGATGCTGCTTAGAGATGACGAGAGAGAATACGAGAGATGAGAGATGGGGGAGAGATGGGAGAGATGGGTGAGAGTGGGAAAACCCAACTCTCACCTCGAGAGATGATTTGCCCCTAACAACCGTTAGGGGCGTTTTCATTGCCCACTAACCAAACAATTAGCCTTAATTTTATTTGCTGAAAAAACTGCGAAATGTTTCCTTACAATCAAAACCAGGGGCGCATTTCCCCGCTTCTTGATCTTCAAGGCCGCCTAATTCTTGCTCCAAGTATCCAATTCGTCGGGCAATTAGCCGATTACGATCCGTATTCATCGGATCACGCAGCATTTGCATTATGTTTTTGTGCATTCGCTCATCAAGTTCTCGATCGTCAATTTCGTTTTATGTCGCCCTTATTCCCAATAAATTATTTGATTCAGATGTCTAAGGCCTCTCGATCTGCTTTGCCAAAGAACCAAAGAAGCCTTTCGTGCCTCCTCGGGTTGAAAAATGGCACCAAGAAGGACCCGAAGATGACAGGCCAGATCTCCATGGATGTGCAATTGGAGACTAATTCGAGCCAATTCCCTCTTCAAGACAAATCAAAAGAAAAGAGATCCAAGCGTGTATTCAAATAAATTCGCATCCTCGATATTGTGAGTGAATCTTTAGAAACCGATTCTGCTTTGGCTATTGTTGTGCATGAGAAGGAAAATTCGAAAGTGATAGACACAAAGAATAGGAAGTCCCCTGTGCAATGGACAGATCACGGTGTCTCCACATTCCTCAATCTCCTGAACGAGATGAAATTGGTAACCGGAGGCACCCTCAACCTCTCCAACACACAATGGAGGGAAATTATGATAAAATTGCAGCCCTTTGTTGGGGGTTTAGTGGAGCTGAGACAATTAAAGAACAAGTGGGATAAGCTGCAAGCTAAATTTAAAGATGAGAAGGAGGCTTGTAGCCATACAGGTTCTGAACCATCAACTTGGCGGTGGTATGACGTAAATGGAAGAAGTGAAATATGGTGTTACCTCGATAATCCAATACCGTGTCTTGATGATGATGGTGATTTTGGCAATGAAACTTTCGAGGCTGCAGACTTGCATACTAATTACTCAGAATCTTTCATGAATGACAGTTTTTTTGAAACTGTTGGAACAGATGCAGCATTTGAAGACCACTTTGCTGATCCACCCAATTCAAACAATGATGTGAATGCAGGAAATCCAAGCAGTCCAGTGATGCCAGAAATTCCAATCAATAGAACACCAACAGGAAACCAGACAGATTCTTCAAGTCCTAGATCAGCTGCATGTAATCAGCCTGGAGTTTGTGGAAAACCTACAAGTAGAAAGAAGTCCAGGTTGCAAATAGATGAGGACATTGCATTGGGAATATCACAAATGGCAAGCACATTTGGGGACACTGAGGTGAAGAGATTAGATTTCATCAAAGAAGAAAGTGCAAGAAAAATTGAGCTGGTCAGGGAATTGGAAACAATAAGGTCTGCAAACAGTCTGAAAATTGCAGAGTCCATGGCTGCAATGACTCAAAGCATATGTGAAATGACAAAGGAGACATTGCTGGAAATTGCCAAACTTGCTGCCAACAAGAAGGAATAAAGGTTCGTTTTCAGTTATTTGCTTTTTTGAAATTCTTTTTTGGAACTGTCTCAAAACCCACCAGTATTCTTAAATATTAAAGAAGTTGTACAGCCCTGGTTTTTAGTATTAAATATTGCCTACTAGTCACGATCATCCAAATTCGTAAAGGCTACTTAAGCTTCCTCCAATTCTTGCATGCAAGACTATTGAAAGAAATGGAGAGAGTCGTGAGCAGAAAGCGCCAACGCTCTCCAAGCCCTAGCTCGAGCTCTTCGAGCTCAAGCTCATCCAAGTCCTCATCTTATAAAACTCCACCAACTACTTCGTCCTCTTCCTAAGAGTTACCCTATTACTCTGACCACGATTCCTGGCCCACTTCCAGTGAGGAAGTTCTTCCTGACAGCAGTGGGGAATCTCGGCAGCAGCGAAATGCCTGTAAGTTTGGAGAATCAGTTTCAAGAAAATTATGTTTCTCATGAAGACGAACAGGAAAGCCAGTTTTCCTCCCCTTCTGTTCAGCCTACAAATCCGGAAGTGAAAGTTTTGACCCACAAGAAGATCCACTGCAGTTACTCAAAACAGACAGTCACAACTTTTTTTCGGATGGGGGTTTCTATTGATCCAGAGGTTTTGGAATGGGCTGCTAATTCTGCCAGGAACAGGACTGTCCACATGGAGACTGTGTACGTCAGGCAGAATGAAAAATGGTGCCTTGAAGAGATACGAAACATAACCTTCCGTTGTGATCTTTGTCCCAGGATCTAGTGGATAAAAAAGTTTATGTTACATCTTTTTGTTTTTGTTTCCTATTTTCAATTTGAAACAGGTATCTGTTCTGTGGAAAATGGCTTGCATGCCATGTTTTTTTTTGCTGAGTTTTGCTGACAGAAGAAACCTGTGGATATTTCCCATGCAGATTGCCTATGCCCTTTGGGAGGAGTGCCTTATGCTCTTTGTTTTCCTATGCACTTTGATTGTAACCCAGCTGATGAGATACTGCACTGTTTTGAACAGTGCAGTAAAAAAAAATGTACTGAATTTCTTTTGAATATAAAACTTGTTTACCTTCTTTTTCCACTGTTGTTGAAATTCTATAATATTTTATGTGTATCAATGTGAAGTCATTTGTCTCAGAAATGCATGTGATCTGCTGTTCAGTTCTGATAATGACAGGTTTTCGAGCACAAAAATCAGGCCACAAACACATTTAACTTTGTAACATTTTGTAACAATACTTAGACAAAACAGAATTAAAGAGATCATATCAAATACAATTGATTATGAATTTCATTCTTCTGGTTGCAAAAATTCATTCATTCAAAGGATGACATGGCCATCCAAATTCTCAAATAGCACGTGCCTCATTTGATCACCCTGTTTTTTAAGGACCTGTTAATAGCTTCTGTTTCATAGTAATATATTGGTGGAGGGTCTTCTTCAATGGGCAGCATATCCCAACCCTTGTCTTCCATTATACAAAAGTTCCAAAGAACACAACATGCATGTATAATCTTGGAGGCTTTGCCAACATGCACAGGCAAGTGTTTCAGAATTCTAAACTTTTCCTTGACAATCCCAAATCCATTCTCTACACACACTCTGCCCCTACAGATCCTTCTGTTAAACTTTCCATATGCACCCTGATTTTGAGGAAAGACTTTAAGGAGAAAGGGCCTGCTGGAATAAGCTGAATCACCTAACAGTAATGGTGGAATATTTACCTGAACTTCCCGGTCAAGAGGGCTGCCCTTTCTTCAGCTTTTCTACCACTCGTGGTCACCACAGTTCTGTAAAATTTGTTTTGAGGCAATTTTATTGTAAATGGAGCTTTTCTTGAACTGGTTGGATTCATGGACTGAACCTGTTCTGGTCACACAAACATTTATAAACAATCTGCTATGTGTAACAATTCCTTGCATGAGACATGAGTGCCTCTTATGTCTGCTGTAATAGTCTTCCCCATTGTCCTTTTTTTTGGGTTTCCTCCATAAAAATATGGGAACCGGCCAACCCGCACCATATACATTGGGCAACCCAGTTGCATCATGGAATTCCTTAATACACTGGATTAATCTTGCACCTGTAGGCATTGCAACAAAACGTTTGTACAGCATTGTCTTCGAAGCCAATACAAGCGTGACTTTCTTGGTATATTTCTGCACTGTTGCTTTCCCAACATAAAATCTCTGACCGACATGTAATGGCATATCCCCGTGTGCAAGAAAATACAGAACCATAGCAACTGCTTTCCTCGGATCAACAGGGGGCCTTACTTTAATACCGGGCCTGACAAGATAGGGCACAATTAAACCTACCAGTCTCTCAAATGTGGCTCTCGTCATCCTGTAAAATTGGTGCCACATATCATCTTCAAAGGAAGCTATACAATTCCATGCGTGGTTATCTATATTATCCCATTGTGTTCTCTGCCTTGGAGCAATCCAAAATCTTCTTGGTGGTCTTCTAACCCTGCTGGAACCCGCAACCATTAACGCTCTGAGATCGCCAAAAAAACATACCATTGTTGTCTTCTAAAACATCATCATCGAACAGGGTCATTGGATCTTCGAGCTCGTTGAGTTCCAATAGCTGCAAACAGTATCTCTGTAATGCAAATCCGAGTGTCAAAGCCCGAAAAAGCATGGCTATCATACCAAGAATGACCGGATCCATGGTTTAGTGGCCGGAATCGAAAGAATGGGAAGGCAAAACTAGAAATGAATTATCCCACATAGCCCGCCGAACCAAGAAAAACAGGCTTGAATATCCCACAATTTGGCGCCCGAATTGAACGTTACGATCGAATTATCCCACATTTTCTCTCGTCGGCCGGAATTGATGCACGATCGAAAATCCGGCAAACAGCAAAAATTCTGCCAATAACAGAGGCTGTTAAGCCTCGAGAGACAATCGTCTCTCCTCTCCTCCCAAAAAAATACGTACATTTCGGGGAGGAACCGTATGTGACGAGAGATGCATTTTTTTACGAGCATGTGGCCGACGCGAGAGAGAGAGAGAGAGAGAGAGAGAGAGAGAGAGAGAGAGAGAGAGAGAGAGAGAGAGAGAGAGAGAGAGAGAGAGAGAGAGAGAGAGAGAGAGAGAGAGAGAGAGAGAGAGCCAGAGAGAGAGAGAGAGCCACATGACGAGAGATAAAATGAGAGATAACGAGAGATGGGAGATGACGAGAGATAGGGGAGAGACAAATTTTTTACTCTCCCCCTAAGAGACGAATTGCCTCTAACTGTTGTTGGGGGTTTCCATTACTTATTGGTTGTTAAGGGAGGGCCTACGAAGTTTTCTTTTTCCGGGCAACGCATCACAATTCCAGCGTTTTCGGTTACTCTGTTTTTTGTTACTCTGCTTGTTCTTGATTTCGAACATTGAGTTTCAAAGTTCAGATAAGCTACAAACAGGGCTTCAACAAGCGTTGCTGTCTTTTTCCGAAGCTATATCTCAAGTTCTTCATAGCTATGTGCCAAAAATTCGTCTTAGAATCTAAAATCGACAGCTCCAGGAGCTTCAACTTAGGTTTTTGCATGGATTGTGCAGTTGGGTTTGGATCAGAATTGAGAACCAGAGGTGAGGCTGAAAAAGCAGATGCTTCGGTTGCTGCAGAAGTAATCTCTGGCCCTTATAATCAGATTACATGGAAACTATCAACAAAGAGTGAAGGCTTTGTTATGAAGAGAAGATTTAATACCCACAGCACAGTTGCATATCCATAACCTGCCGAAACAGTATATGCCGAAACTGTATGCAATCCATGGCCCTGCTGAAACTGTATTTCTGATATTTCTGAGATATACTTCTGAGATTTCTGAGGCTTGTTCATCAATGGCCATATCTGCGAACTACTGAAGCTTCAAATCCTCAAGTTTTTATCTGAATCAGATGATCCGATGCATCAATTGCTTCATCTTCAGCTAGGACCCGGAATAACCCCATCTCAATTTTTTTGTTTATTTAGCTACTATGCAGATATACTGTAGCCGCCATAGCCGCGCCATAGCTGCCGCGACTTGCTTTGCCTGCATAGGAAAAAGAAAAGGCACAAAAAACATTCCGGTCGCCATAGCCGCGCCATAGCTGTCATACCTGTTTTGCCTGCATAGGAAAAAAAAAAAAAAAGAAAGGGCACAAAAAACATTCCGGCCGGTTTGTTAACTAACTTTTTTTTTTTTTTTTTTTTTTTTCCTAACTAGCTTGTTAAGCAATGAGAGACAATTGTGTCTCATTGTCTCTCAAGCTATACGGTATAAAAATTATCTCTCGCGATATAGCACGAGAGATAAAAAATTTTGAAGCATGTGGCCGGAGAGAGGGAGGGAGGGAGGGAGGGAGGGAGGGAATGAAATGAAGTTGTGTTATTGTCTGTGAGACCATCAGGTTTAGAGGATATATCTAATACATCAAAGAATTAACCAATCCCTTCACTCCAATATGTCATCTATGGTGACATCATTGGGCTTACTCCCCTCTATATCATAAATGTTCAACAGAAACTTATAATTTTTGACATGATTTTCTCAAAGCTTCAATTAGATAACTACTAATGGCAGTGTTGGTAATCTAAAAAAGTTCCTCAATATGATAACCTGGGATATAGAAAATCTCTGTCTCAAGTTTTGATATGCTGGGCACCATAGTACTAAATGCTCTTCATCCTTTCCCCATCTTCCGGTGTGAACTCAATCGCATCCTATATACTATGTGCCTTTTATAATACGACCCCCTCCCATTGAGATGTGGAGCCTTTGCAAGTTCCGGGTTCACCTTCGGTATATAATATTACACTAGTTATGGTGCCCGGCGTTGCCGGGCTTTACTACAATTTGAAATATTGTTGGCCACTATAAAGAATGTGGCAATTTTCGTATTTGACAAATGCCAAAAAGGAAGGAAGGTGTGAATGTGAGTGTGGGTGTGAGTGGCATATTTTATGTTGATTTGCTCTGTAATATAAATGCCAAAGAGTCATCTCCAGTCACATCGTGAAATGCATCATGATATGAAATTGATAGAAATGTTAAGAAAATATTCCTAGCATACTCCATCCCTTGATTGAAGCCTTGATTACATACACAAATCCATCAATAGCACTATAAAGAATAATGTTCTATTCATTGTGATCGGAAATATTAGTGGTGAGTCTATTAGTGCCTATATATATGGCCATTTCCTTTTTACATTAATATTACAAGAAATTTGTCGCGGCGGCCTTGCGGCCGCCGCGAACATTTCTCTTCTCCAAACCGCTACAAAAGAAGTTTTGTGCTAAGTCGAATAGATCTCAGAGATGCGGCGATAGAGATGTATGTTGATTGTAGTTCACATACTGTGAGGCAAGTCAAGACATGCCTATTTGACCCCGTATTCTTTGCAAGAATGGTCTAGAGTGCCTTAACATAGAATATTTCCTATAAACTACTGCAATCTAATGGCCTCGAAAAAATTTAGAACACAAGAAATGATAATACACTCCAGGAATAATGGAATATTACAAATTGCCTATATGTAGAGATGAGACAAATAGTGACAAATAGTAAGTAGATATCAAAGTTGGTTACAGTTTGTGTACATTCTCATATACAACTATAGCCCCGAAATTTTGTTTCTACATGACCATTTATACTGACAAATTAAGGGTTTCTAGCCAAGTGGATGGGAATGAGTCCCTTAAAAAATGTGACAAAAACCAGAATCTACTTCCGTGTCACAAAGTGGTCATATGAGACAGGCAAGAAGCTTCGCAAGGAGCAACTATTGTCTCTGAAGAAACCACAGTATTGCCATTTTTGATGACACTCAATCTAAGCTCATAATGAACAAAGGAACTTGGAACACGCATTTTGGCACTAATCACCTTATCAAGGGCAAGGGCTTCACCCTAGAAAATACGATGGAGGACATTATAACATTAGTTAAAAAAAAAAATAAAAAAAAAATGATGAGGCCGCCGCGAACATTTCTTTAGTTCCAATACCAACGTCCAATCCCACATGTTTAAGCCACTTTTGTCACACATAAAACACATAGAAGCATGGGAATTTTATCAGATTTTTGTGTTAACTCCTTTAATGTGATTATGTATAGTATGCAATTTGAAATAAAACAAATTTCCCTCAACTTACCACGCTACATGGTGATAGGTGATATAATGATATGGAATGTATGGAGATTCTAGCTTTCTCACCCTTTTTGTAAGTTGAGAACAATGGACCATCAATACTATTTAAATGCAAGTATCTAACATTCTGATGCAATTTTACCATACCCGAGTGTGATAATCTGTAAATAAAAAGGTAATGACAGAAGATATCTATTCTATTGTAAGGGATGAATCCTTATTTTTGAAAAGGGCCTACATAATACGATTGTTATGCACAAAGATGGACATCAAAAATAAAATAGAACTAAAATCACTTATTTTATGGATTAATCGCGCATAGAAAAATGCAAGCACCCAATAGTTGAGATCTCACCATTGATGCCACATTGAGCAAGTTGATTTGCCACTACTGGATGTTGATAAAACCAGACATGAGATCTTCCTTAGCTGTGGCCATCTTTAATCGCAGACATGGACTTCTATTTTGGTTTTGTTGACAACCTGTTGTTGAGATCTAGCAAAGAGCTTGCTAAAGAGAGGAGATAATGCATACTTCCATGAGGACCAATCTTCAACTCTACATTTGAATTTTCCTCCAGCCTGCAGCCTGCAGGTAGATACCATAAGGGTATACCCTTTAAAGGCCTCCATTGGACCAATGAATTTCATGGCAATTCTTATTTTCAGTACATCTTGAACTAATGTGCTTATGAAACGACCTTTAGAAGAGATTCCAATAATTTTAGGCATCTCAATGAGGAAATCCAGAAAGGACTCACTGATCCTCATCAGAGATGGGTAAAAACCTTTCCACTGGAGACCTTTTTTCCAGCAAAATAGATGCCTGGAAACATTCAACTGCCTCAGATAGTTGCCCCTCTTCTTCATGAACAATAAAAAGATGATACCAAGCAGCATAATTTCCTGGTTCCAAATGAAGGGCATCCTTCAAAAAGCTTCTTGCTACAGGCAGAAAGTCTTTTCCAATGATGTTCAATAACGCCCCCATAGACATCTTTGCCTGTACATTCTCGGGATCCAGGATGAGTGCATTGCCATAAGCATTTAATGCTTCCTCAATCTGCTGACGTGATTCACATAAGACACCTAGAGGAAAGATGAACCAAACAACAGTGAGATGATAGTAGTATTGTATTCTTATAACTATACTACTTGGGGAACTAAAAAGGGTATAAGTGCCATGTGGTAGAAACTGATAACTCTACAACTTCAAAGACGACACAACATTTTCACTGAAAAATAGGCCTTTATGAAACAATGCATCTGAACATAAAGGAGGGTTGAATATGAAAAGAACATCAAACTGTATCACAGACATGCACGATGCTTTAGATCAGCATACCGTATGAGTTCCAGGTAACTGCAGAAAGTGGATTGAGGGCATGAGCTTTCTCAAGACAAATTTCTGCATCATGACACTGTGTAAGCGTGATATAGACTGCAGCCAGATCTTGCCATACACTAACCTCAGATGTTTTGTCATTTCTTGTCTGCAGAGAACATGGTGGGCATTACAATCAATGGAACATGACCTAAAAGGAAAAGCATTAGGGCTGTTACGTACCTTTCTCTTGGCATCTGTCTTGCCAACACTCTTTCTTTGAGTTTGAATGAGTGTAAGAAGCAGTTTATATGTCTCCATTGCTTGCATCAATTTTCCCTTGGCAATCTGTAGCTTTGCTTTGGTGCGAAGAAGAAGCCCTTGTTCCCATTTCTCTATTTCATCCAAGGCAGCATCTACCACTGTCACTGCATCTGTTCAAAGTAAATTCTGTAATGCGAGCTTTACCTCTTCATCAATGTCTTCTAATGAAATAAGATTTGATTTTAAGGCAGGACCGTTCCGCCATTTTTGTGCAAAAAGAAGCCATTGCTTCTTTCACCTGTATCTAAACTTTGCCATAATTGAGTAGTCTTCAGACTATGTTATGAGAACTGACCCAACCCAGTGAGAAAAAACTTTCTTTTGTTCCAGTGTATGGCACTTAAGTATTGGAAAAAAAATGAAAAATACCTCTGCAAGAAGATAACAGCCGGTCCAAGTTGGTTGCAAAGTGCTTGACTGATCTTATTCGGTAAGAAGGAAGCATGCCAAACTGCCAGGTTTAAGAGTGCTTTCTACTTCTGAAAAAAACTCCAACACATTAGAAGATTCAAAATCAAAACAGTTTCGCAGCCCCAGCTTTCAAATTTATCATCAGATATGTGTTTCAATAAACTTAGTTGGAACTAGCAATTGATTTTAACATGCTAGTTTTTTTCCTGTCAAAGTTAAAGGAGCTTGCAACAACGAATTTCGAAGCTGGCTCATCAGTAAAGCTCAAAACTCGAAATGCAAAGTTTAAAGACAGACAAAATGAAAGCAGAAGTCTCTGATGCTTCTGTGATTTAGAAGCAGAAGACCGTGCGATGCCTTCTGCTTTAAGAAAACTGAACTCAGTCCCAATCCTAATTAAATCCAATTACCTTGGAAGCATAATGAAGCAGAAGATGACTTACCCTTCACAGAGAAGAAGGCGATGTGCTCTGATGGCAAAAATAAACACCATAAGCCATTTTCCTTTTGCTTTGCTCTGCTCGACATGTCGTTGCTTGACAGAGTTCTTCTACGACAATGAATCACATGGCCTACTGCGAATTTGGATCGGCAGGAGAAAAAGGCGGCTGTCAAAGTGTATGCGGCTGTCAATGCGGTTTTCCTTTTCTGGATTTTGCGCTCGATGGCTGAGGATTTCGATCGCTGGGAGGATTGTATAAGCAGCTCCGGAGCCAAATTCTGTCGATCCAAATTCTCCTGCCGCATACATGAAAAGGCGGCGGAGAACCCTCTGGAACCACATGCCACCATTTTTTTCTTTTTCACCATTTTCTCTGGCATTTGTTTTTGTTTCTCTATTTTTTCCCTCCGGAAATACGTGGCAGGAATCAACCGAATATGCCAATCGCATCTTACCCCTAAGAGACGCCTCACATGTAACGTCTCCGGCGCCTCCCCAGTGTGAACGTCTCCGGCAAGAATTTTGGGGCGTTCACATGCTGGACATCGCCATCGCCATGCTACACCATCACCGGTTTTTGCTACTCCATCACTGTTTTTGCACCACCGAACTTCAAGATTTTACCTATTGCTGCAGGTGAAGACCAAAAATGACTGGAAACGGAGGTCAAGACGTCCAAACGCTGAAGCAGCCGCTCAATCTGGAACTGCTGGAGCAGTTTGACGTCCAACGGCTTGGACGTTGAGCCGCCCGGCAAGAAACATGAACATGTGAATAGTTTTAGTATTACATGTGAAGCGTCCCTAATAATTATATATATTAAGAAAGCTGTCAATGTACATTGTTGTCTGTTGTTTGCCCTGTCGGAGTTTGTTGTTCTATCTTTGGTTAGAATAAACAACGTACCTTGGGGGGCGGCAAGGTTCTTAAGAATTCACCAGATACGAAGCCAATATCTCCAGGATTATGAATTTGAACTTAAGATTGAAGCATAGATATGTTACACTACATTGTCTTTATTTGGTAAATTTGGGCTAGCCTATTGTTTTATCAACATGTGGTGAGGTGGGGATGTCGTATTCATAGTGCCATTTTTGTGCAAAAGCAATCTCATGTGAAATCGTGACTTATTCAAATTACAATCAAGCCACAGCTTGATTAGACAAAAATGATCTTATCATGTCATTGTATAGATTAAAGCATCAGTGACATTTAGACTAATATAATCTAATACATAGAATTTAATGCTCCCTTTCGTGAAGACAAATTTTGTCAAGTAATTCTATTAGAGATGTTGGTAGTGGTGGCAGTGAGGAAAAAAATTTCTTATTGTGGAAGGGCATGATGTGGGGAGGATTGGTTTTTGAGGGTGTGCATGCCCCGAACATGAAATGCATTGTTGTTTGTATGGGGAAGCATCATATTTAACTTTGGACGTGCCATAAAGTCGTGGAACCCGTGGATACAAACATGAAATGCATTGTTGCTAGTATGGGGAAGCACCATATTTAACTTTGGATGCGCCATAAAGTCGTGGAACCCGTGGAAACGATATGAGGCCTATTCAAAATGCTATTTGACATGCAAAATGCCAAGGATTTATTTGACTTTAAATCTATATTTTAAATTTTTTGATGATAGCTGCAATTCCCATCTTTGTTTGCTTTAGTACAATGAATAATGTACTCCTATTAATTTTTTCAGTAAATATGGACACTCATGTGTCATTACAATGTACATGAAGTGATATGGTTAACCTTGTTTACAACTTTAGAAGGCAACCCATATATTTTTCATATTAGTAGATTTTGGCGTTCGCCTTGAGGATAGCAAAGTATTGCATTGAAGATTTTGTAATGATATTCTTTGCTATGCAACAAAAGAAGCTGAATATATGTAACACACACACCAATTTGTGCAAACCAAATGAAGGCATAATTGTATTTATCAGAACAACGTGTAGAACATGCATGTGCAAGGAGGACCGGCTTAAATTATACATTATGCCTGAATTGATCACTCGATGAATTCCATGGGCTCTCTGTAGAAACAATCTGAGGCCTATTCAAAATGGTATTTGACATGCAAAATGCGAAGGATTTACTTCAACCCATATATTTTCCAGATTAGTAGATTCTAGTATTTGCTTTGAGGATTCCAAAATATTACATTTGGACCTGATTGACATTCTTCAAACTCAGTGTACATAATTTTCAATGCAATGGGCCCCAAGGCACACTACAATGATGTAATAGCCAGCCCCTCAGATAATTTATGGTGTAATGTTGACATATCAAATCCATTCGATGAATACCTCTACAATTTGCAAGACATGCAGTCCAATCCGTGAAAAAACATTAGCTCATGTGTGCAAACTATGCTATAAAATCAGGCTAATTCAAAATTGATATGTGAGTATACCAGAGACACATTATCAGTGACTTGAAAAATCTAATGAAACATCAAGATTTCATAAGTTGAGTTCCACAGCAGCCATTGTAAGAAAGCCAGTCAACACAAAAGCTTTGGCGATATAAGATTATATCATACTCTAACACTACTACAAAAATAGGTAGAAATGGCACAAAAGTGACATTTATCCTCTGCCTTTTTACAGAGCATAAACGTCACTTTTGTGCCATTTATGATATTTGTGCTCCCAAAATGGCACAAAAGTGACGTTTATGCTCCGTTAAAAGGCGGAGGATAAAAGTCACTTTTGTGCCATTTCTACCTATTTTTGTAGTAGTGTAACCACGTATAATGTAGTACCAAAAATAATATGGGACATATAAAAAAATCGATCCATAGATGTCATTCCTCTTTCAAGTGCAGGACACACTCTTCGAGCTCTCAAGGTATGAAATGATAGGTTCCAGAGTGCTATTTAGTGCAGTGAAGGTACCAAGCTTGTCCGAGATCTAGGACCAACATCTTGGATGCATTTCCTGAACAAATGTAACAGACACAGAAACCAGGGTATTAAAGAGTGGCTAAAATTCGCCAAATGGCTATTTTTTAGACCTTTAGCCAAATTTCATGGCTAAAGTTAATAAAGGTCATTCTAGAATGGGACTCGCATGAAACCAACAAACCGCCGACTTAGACTTGCTTCTCATTCATCTCAGCAGATTTTCTACAATGGTGGATAGTGGGTAGCCGCACACATGCGAACTACCCATAAAAAATAAAGGGAAAATCCAATTATATCATTTGGACCCCAACAAAATACAATGCTAATAGAGACTGGGCTAGTGTACCTGCCGAAAGCTTATCACCGGGATTAAAAAACCCCGCCCTTTCGGGTTTTCGAGGAAAAACCCTAGTGATAAGCCTTCGGCAAGGGGCTTGGACAAACGTAAGGCAAAAAAATCGCTCCCAAAACCCACGAATGGAAAAGTCGAAAACGGATGCCGCCGCTAACCCAGTACACGCACATCACCAACAAAACAACAAGACAAACCAAACCTCGATTACGCTAGCGTGCCACGCGATAAAAATATAAATAACAAAGAAGGGGGAGGGTGGGTTCAAAGAGAATAAGGTAATCTTTGAGAGAAAGAGGAAGCCCCGATGAGAAGTTGAAGCAAAATGCCTAAAATAGCGAACTCCCAACTGGAATCGGGCATGCGCGCCCGCATGCATACAAAACATGCATGCTCGCCCCATTCTAGAATGGCGATCCGATGTCTCTTGATCGATGGGATTCTAGAATGGGACTCGCATGAAACCAACAAACCGCCAATACCAAAGGACTTCCTTAACAAACTAGGATCGAGGACCGAAGGTCACAGGATGAAGGCTAAAGGCCGAGAACGGACAAAGATGAAAGAAACGCCAATTGGCCAAACCAGGCGGGGAAGGAGCCCCTCCCCGCCTCGAAAACAATTCAAAGAGAATAAGGTACTGCTGAGAGAGAAGAGGAAGCGCCGATGAGAAGTCGAAGCAGAAACGCGCCTAAAATAGCGAACTCCCAACCAGAACAGGCATGCGCCGCCCGCATGCATGCAAAACATGCATGCTCGTCCCATTCTAGAATGGCGATCCAATGTCTCGGATCGATGGGATTTTTTAAGAAAAAACATAATTTAGCCATTCCAAAAGGGGGAAGTTTTTGGATGCTTAGGGTTTAGCCGAGATTGTTTGTTGCATGATCTATTGAATCGCCTTCCCTGAGGCTGATTAGGTGCACCCTGATCAATTCAAATAGCCATGCCCAAGATATTCACGGACATCTTTCATTTAGAAATCGCCATTAGCTACCTCCATGATGCTTTGATGGATATTGAATTTAAATCTACAAGTTGTCAAGATGAGCATTTTAAGCTTTACGTAATATTGACTTCGTCTTGCAATTGTTGACCCTAAAGGACTTCCTGCACCAAATTAGCCATTTGAATGCATTTGGCCCAACTTAAATATGTGTCCTCCTTTAAATGATATTGTTTATTCCTTATGATGTGTACTTTGAACAATTTTGTTATCATTTTGACATATTGAATCAGTTGTCATTTATGTACTAATGAGTGCTCAAAGTTTGAAGTTAAATAGTTGCATTTTAGCTGAAGATCAAGAAAAATTCACTAAAACCGAAATTTCATATCATATAAAATTTACATTTTAGCCAAGTGGGAAGATAACTAAAGGGCTTTATTTTATCAAATTTCGCCAAGAAAAAATTTTATGAACTTTTATTTTTGATAGGTTTAGCCAACTTTAAAATGAATAGAAAAACATTTAGGGCCCTTAAAATTTACCCTGCCTGAAGCTAGTATCTGATTTTCAAATATTCAAAAGGATAGATTATTATAATTCTACAATTATGGGAAGCATAGAATGGCTTATTAAACTAAAGCAACCTCTGTAGCATTTGCCTTATATACCATGGTATCATGATGAGCCCTCACGTATTACTGAATTTCTATGCATATTCTTTATGCCAAAAGCTATTGGATCATGCATGTGCAGTGGAGGCAATCAATAATTTATAATGCTTCTACATCTTTGTTGGCGTATCGTGATACCTTGCAAATTGCATTAATAAAATGCTGCTCTCTGCTACTTTTTAACATATACAATTACGAAGAGTTATAGGCAATAAGAGCTTGGTGGCATCCTGAGCTTTAAATAACTCATAAATATATGAAAAAACAAATATATTGTACGATGCCATCATATCAAGATATTAGCCTATGGATTAACAAAGAAGAGTGGCATACCTTGCATGTTAAGATGAGGCTGCGAAGATGTGCCATAATGTAGGTGTTTGTTGGATAAAAGCATGTGCTTGTATCTTATCGCTCCCTGCTCATACATCTGCATTGTGTTAAATCGCCATTGCAACATATAGCCCACTCCAAGTTTGTAGAGAGTCTTCCTCTTTGCTCCCTCTGTCTGTCTTCTTGGCTTTGAAAAGTGTTGCTGGCTATTGTAGATTGACCAGAGCATGTGATGCCTTTTTCTCTTCTGTCTCAGAATGATTATTTGTTATGTTCTGATCTCCAACAAAAATGTTAGCTTGTACCAGGAATAGAGAGATTAAATGAAGAATGCGCAACACCAGAGATTAAGTTTATTTCTTATCTCTAAAAGGTTATGTGCAAGAACTAAGTCAAGAAGACCTACATTTGATTTCCAATCATTTCTTGCCCATGCACTTAAGATATCAACAATTGACTACTGTTATTGCTCAAAATCCACTCGTCTCACCAGAAATTAAAGCGAAGACATAGCTTTCTTTCAATAAAACCTCTGGTACATGGAAACTACAAGAATTGATAAGGTAAAGGATTCATACCATTTTGCGCCTTGTTTTAATCTTTTTCAAGGGTAAGCCATCATTCCTACTGCAAGCCTCGTATTATAGATGGAGTTGCTAGTGAATGCATCTTCTCCATATGTCGACCCAAAGCATTCATTGCCTGCTATATAATGATGCATGCTTCAGAAATGTAGAAAAACAAAGCGTGAACTCACCATTAGCTCCTCCTGTCCACAACAAGATACAAACTCGAAAGAAGATGAGAGTTTCCTGCAACTCTGAGTGTTAAGAAGATACTGCAGAGGAATCATGGCATGCATATGGCAAGCTGAAAGGGGACATTTATCAAACTGTTTTGAAGCCCAAAAACTGTAATCCGAAACAATCTTGGCATGCCCAGCATTAAAATGAAAATTAGGAAAAGAAAACTAATCCTTCAGAGAAAATAGAAGTTGTATCTGCTTATCTCCAGCCATTACAACGATATGGCATCTTCCTCTAAACAGCGGCCAAGCAAACATAGAGCATCGTGGAGAACTCCATCTCCAAATCAGCTCCTTACCTGCTATAACCATTAACATCATCTCTGCCAGAAATCGAAGTCATATAGCAAACCTTGATCATTCATGGCTTACATGCCCCATCATACGGAATCCGCCAAATCTTCCAAAAGGGGACGATAGCCCAAATGCTAATTTCCATCTATCTTAAGATTGCCGAGTATAATAATGTAGCAATGTACTTTCTATGCTACAAAGCTTTCACACTTGCGTACGCACATGAGATGCTAATAAGTGACATTGTTTGTTCCTGCCCACATTGCAGCACTATTTGCAATTGGGGATCAGAAGGCCTGCAGGGGCATCTTATCCCTAATTTTAAGCATGTGCATGGAACTATAGTATCTTGTATGAATTTGGAAGTCTTTATTGACAGGCCTTCCAAGCCATGCAAGCAAATAGGATATACCTGCAGTTGCAACCCCTGTGGGACATGCATGATCTTCGAAAATACTTCATATCTTGGACAGTTTTTTAAATGTCCTGTAAGCAGGAAGGGTAAGTCATTTCAGATATTTAAAAGAACTGTATGTCAAACTCTATAGTAGGTCCATCAAATGCTCATTCTTTAAAATGGTAGTTACATAACATTCATGTATTGATCAATCAACTGCATATAACTTCTGAGCTACCTTATTGAAAACTTTTTGCTTTTGCATGAAACTGCAGTGCATTCTATGTTTTCTGAATAAGTCAATCTTACCTCAATGATTGAACAATGTCCGGCATTCCTCCATCTGGACTTAGATCTCTTAGACTCATTGAACTACCTCAATCTGAACTTTGGATCTTCTCAGCAGTGCAGACAAACACGACATATCTCCATGCTGCAAACTCAATGGAACATACATGCTCCTTGAAAATATTTCATAGCTGCACGTGAGCACATTGAAGAGCTCACGCAATTTTTTAATGTCCTGCACAGTACGAAGAAATTTCAGATATTTCAGAGAATTGTGTACTGTGTCTAGAAGAATGTTTACCATGACAACATGTTTTACGCTATATTGGATGGAAAAAACAGAAGGGTAGAGATTTTATGATGGAAAAGGAAACAAATGGATGAGACTCCTTGCCGACCTCTTGTCTGCCTTGCACTGGGATGCTTAGATTATGGGAAACTGTATGGTGGGCATGATGAACATGCCTAAAAACTCTTACCTCTTGATGCAACAGAAACTTTGATGCAGAAAACCCGTTGGTAAAAATTCTGTGAAGACTGGCATGCACCCATGTCTAACAGTAGGGCATACTATAGTATCTTGCATGCTGCAATAATATTCAGATAAGTAGGAATACTTTTTAGCATTGCACTTTTGACAGACAACCATAAAAGCTACCAGGATAATAGCTTGATGTGTGGAAAAAAATCTAACATGGCAAAAACTTCTCTCGTTGCTTGCATAGTGCCTACGTAATAGAAGACAATGAAATGAAACGATGAATATAAAGCACCACCGAACTGTACTCCAAAAAGCATTAGAGCATGACAAAACATAAAAGATATAGCATCAGATTCAAATGGAAACTCACGGATTTGGTCCATTACAATTCAAGGATGCACGTTAATTGATGCAAGGAATGATGCACTTGAGGGTTTACACCAGACTAGCATAAGGTTCAAATGGAAACTCACGGATTTGGTCCATTACAATTCAAGGATGCACCTTAATTGATGCAAGGAACAATGCACTTAAGGGTTTACACCAGACCAACAAATTAGTAAATCGGACCAGCAAATGCAGCAATATATGTTTTGCATCATATGCTCAAGGCTGGCCATAGATTTAACACTAAGTCATCATCTTCAAGAATTATCTTCTAACCCCATCTATTGTAAGAGCTATCTTGCATTCTTTGAAATATATTTAGACCTTGGGAACATGCATCACTAAGATCAAGAAGTACAGATTCAAATTGGTGAGTGCAGCTAGCAGATAACATAGACATAGATATGGACATAACATAACTGGAAGTCGTTACTTATCTTGTTTCCTTTGAGCAATCGGGTAGCCAATCATCCAGATACTGACCACGAAAGCCCTGCAAGTCATGCAATCATGATCCCTAAATTATATCTGTAAAGAGCAACAGAGCAAATAATGTAATAAACTTCTTATTTAAGCGTGATGCAGACCAAAATCTGGAATCTGGAAGGCTGAATACCTGCACAGCATTAACAATCTTCCATGTCGATCCAAATGCCTGGCCGGAATATCTTGAATTGGTTTAAATTGGGAGGTAGGTGCTCTCACTTCTTCTTTAGGGCGGCAAGGAGAAGACGTGTGTCAAGCTCCATATCTTCGCCACTTCTACCTGATGGCCTTGAAATTTCTGATTCTGCACAGTTGAAGCAGTTTCTTTTTGATAATTTTTCTGCTTTTTTTCCTGATCAGCTCTGCCCTTCCAAGAGGACATGCAGGAGGCAGTTTTATCTAGGATCCATCCTATTATTTCCCCACAGTAGCGCATTTAGTTGAAAGCAAGTATTACTATCGATAACTTGCATTCTGCTGTAGTTGGCTGTAGGCTCTTTAAAGAAAAATAAGTGTCCAGACTTGGATGTTTTCCTGCAGAGTTTTTCCAGGCTTATTGGAATTGGTTTGGTGATGATGTCTTCAATGTTTTCGTTGAGTTTCGCCAGTTCAGGAGCTTGGATAAGATCATCAACACTAGTTGCATTTCCTTATTCTTAAGTGCAAAGAGCTTAAAACCATCTCGGATTGGCGCCCTATAACTTTGTTATCTACGGTGTACAAGATCTTTGCTAAGGCCTTGGCAGAGAAAGTGAGGGATATGTTGGCAGAATCTATCTCCTTCACACAATCAGGATTTTTACTTAAGCACTGTATTCTTGATAATGTGGCCGCAGCTTCTGAGGGGATGTATTGGGTGCGCCTAAAGGGTCGGCACATTGTATCTCTCAAATTGGATTTTGCTAAAGCCTATGATAGTATAGATTGGAATTTCCTACAAAAATGCCTTCTGGCATTGGGATTTGGAGAGTTTTACCAGAGATGTTATGAAGCTCCATCTTTCTGCTCGGTCTATTGTGCTTTTTTAGGGAGAACCATCGGCTGTATTTTCTGTTGGTAGAGAAGTTCGACAAGGATGTCCCCTTGCCCTGTTATTGTTCACTATTGTGGCAGAGGTATTGTCCCAGTTGTTCTCTTCGGCTACTCAAGATGGCGTAATTCAAGGATCGACTATGGAGGATAATTCTCAAGAAGTGTGTAATCAGAATGCCGATGATACATTTCTCTTTCTAATGGCTGGGGATGATAATCTTTAGAATGCTAAGCTTTTGCTGGACCCTTTCTCCCTCGCATCAAGGGTTCTTATTGGGTGGCTAAAGCACACTGCTTTATGGATCTTGGATGTGGATGTTCCTCTCTGTGATTACGAGTATTCGTGGAAAGTGCTTCCTCGGGAAGGCCATTAAACTCTTCGGCATTTCTGTAGGTATACATATCTCTACTTCAGATGCATGGCATGTTATAGTGGAAGGCCTGTGTAAGCATCTTTTTTTGTGGAATACAGCTAAGCTTTCTCTGGCAGGGAGGATAGTAGTTGCTAAATAGGTTCTCAGCAACACTCATGTGTATATGGCATCTACTGTGCCTCACAAACAAAGTTTCAAGAGGTTGTCGCAATTGTCTGTAACTTCATTTGGGCAGGTACTAAGACAGGTGTAGTTGTGAAGGTCGCTTGGTCTACATGTATGAAACCAAGATTTGCTGGAGGTCTAGGCATGATTAACTTTCATTTATAGAGTAAAATTATGATATCTAAGTTCATTTGTCGCTACTTGGCGGGCATGGTACATTCTCGGAATGAGATTAGTTGGGCAAACACTTGGGCAGTGTATTCCTTTTGGGAAAGCGGCATTTAGGGCAGTTCTTTCTTGGTGTCCCTTTTATTAGCTTCGTCCATATTGGAATGCTCCCCCTTCTTGAAGGGACTGTTTGATTCTTGGGAGACAGTTCGTGTGCTATTTAAGATTAATCCAGATGTGTGTCCACAAGTAGGTTCTCTGTGTTGTTGGATTTCTCTGGATAATCACATGCCTCTGTGTGCTACTGTACATCCATTGACTCAGCGGCCTTCTTTCCTTTTTAACCCCATTCTCCCTCCCTTTCTTTTCCCTTCCCTTTCCCCTTTTCCTTTTTCCCTTTCCCTTTTTCCCTTTCCCTTTTTTCTGATGGACTTTTTCCCTCCCCTTTTCAGTCTTTCCCCATTCTTCCTATTTTTTCCGTGTCTTTTTTCCCTTTCCCTTTCCCTTTCCTCTTCCTTTTCCTTTTCTCTTTCCCTTTCTCTTTTCCCATGCTCTTTTTTTGTTTTCTTTTCCGCGTTTTTTTCATGTGCCTCTTTTCTTCCTTTCCCCACCCTCTTCCTTTTTATTGCATGCCCTCTATTTTCCCATTTCTCTCTCCCTTTTTACTTGTACCCTTTTTCCTTTTCCTCCCCCCTTTTTATCTCCCTTTTCCTTTTCCTTCCTTTTGATCATTTTTCTGCCATTTTACCCTTTTTTCTTGCCTTTTTTTCCCTTTCCCTTTCCCCTTTCATTTTCCTTTTCTCTTTCCCTTTCTCTTTTTCCATTCCTTTTTTACGTGCCCCTTTTTCTCCTTTCCTGACCCTCTTCCCCTTTTCCATTTTTCCCTTTTCCTATTCCCCCTTTTTCTTTTTTCTTTTTTTCAATTTCCATGGTCTTTTTCCCTTGTTCTTTTTTTCCTTTCCTCACCTTTTGCCTCTTCCATTTTTCCTGTGCCTTTTTCCTCTTCCTCTTTCCCATTTTCCTCTTTTTTTTTCTCACCCTCTTTTTTCCTCCCCCTCCCCCTTTTTTTGGCCTCCCTTTTCCTTTTTCCTTTGCTTTCCTTTTTCATTTCTTCTCCTTTTCCATGCGCCATTTTTCCCTTTCCTTTTCCCCTTCCTTTTTCATTTCTCTTTTCTTTTTTCTTTTTTTCCATACCTTTTTTCTCATCTTTTTTACGTGCTTCTCTTCCTCCTTTCCCTCCCTTTTTCCCTTTTTCCATTTCTCTATCCCTCTTTTTCTTTTCCCTTTTCCCATGCTCTTTTTCCCTTTCTTTTTTTTTTCCCTCACTTTTTTCCTCTTCAAATTTTTTCCATGCCCTTCCCATCTTCCTCTTTTCCATTTTCCTCGTGCCCTTCCCATCTTTTTCTTTTCCATTTTTCCATGCTCTTCCCATCTTCCTCCTTTTTCATTTTTTCTTTCCCTTTTTATTTTCCCATGCCTTTTTTTTTTTGTCTCTCCACCATTTTTCTCGTCCCCTTTTTCCCTTCTCTTTTCCTCCTTTCCTCACCCCTTCCCTTTTCCCCTTTTCCCGTTGCCCTTTTTCCCTTCTTTTTCCTCCCTCCCCCTTTTCTTTTACCTTATTTTTTCCTTTTTTCCATGCTATTTTTCCTTTCCTCACCATTTTCCTCTCCCCCTTTCTCCCATGCCTTTTTTCCTTTCCCTCTTCCCCTTTTCCTCGTGCATTTTTACCCTTCATTTTCCCCTTTCCTCTTGCCTTTTCCTTTTCCTTTTTCTTTTCCTCTTAAGAGATCAAAACGATAACCAATTACAGTGGTGAGAAATCATGCGATAAATCTTGGACTTCGGATGCAATCTGATAATCTGAGCCATTTAAATTAAGGCGTGGTCCAACACTTACGGTAAAACTTTATAATATAAGATAATATAAGATCAGGATCAGATTAATCAGGAAGAGAGTGAAGATGATGAGGACCCTTATCTTAAATGGTGAGATCATGTATCAACTACTGACAAAGAAGGGTCCCTTAAATAAGAATGGTTTTCCGCCTGCTATGGCTAGTTACCTTGTCGAGGCATTTGCTCCAATTGATACAACATGCTTGGAACTTCATGTTGGAGGCTATGTTTTTTGGGAGGCTTTGAAAAGTGCTAGAAAAACTCATTGTTTTGTTAGTGATGAGCAGGCAAGACACTTTCTTGAGCCATTCTTCATGTATGTACTTGAGAAATCTCTAAGGGGGCCTTATGGAAGACTCAAGTCTACAGCAGCCGCTAGCCTCATGTACATGTCTAAAGCCATCATACACGTGGGATCTGGTGAGGGAACTAGTACTGGACAGCCTGATAAGGGAATAAGTGGGCAAATGGCAGCTCAAGTGGCTGCTCAACTGGCTGCTCAAAGTAGTGTCATTGGATTGAGTATGGGGAATATCATGGGCTTCCTCAACAGTGGTGCTGATAATCCTACCATGTCAGTATTAAGCAATGACACATTTGGCGGGGCACTCGAGGCAGCAAAGGTCACTACCCCGGAAGCAGATGACAGAAGCGTCTCTAGTGATTCCCAGGTTTGCCCAATTAACAATAAAATACTTCAGTAGTGAAGGAGTTAAAGGAACTAACACTGAAAAATGACACTTCTGACAGTCAATATAGGATGGAGAGTAAGGTGGACACTGCGTCAAATGTTGCCAAGGATGACGAGACACTGTAGATGAAAGGTATGGCAACACGCTTGGGGCGATTCATTTTTATCATGTATCTAAATTAAATCACGTGTAGCATGAACATTTCGTTGAAAATAAATCACGCCAAGCGCGATTTAGTTACTCCATCATGCCAGTTAAATCATGCCAAGCGCGATTTGGTTTCTCCTTAATGCCAGTCAAAGCATGCCTAGCGCGATTTAGCTACTCCTAATTGCCATTTAAAGCACGCCTAGCGTGATTATTTTGTTGCTATGTATATATTAAGGGCGTTTATGCGTATCATATTTTACTGACAACGTCCTATGTTTGTTGTTGCAGAGTGCCTCATGTTTCCAACAAGATTCTGGTGTTGGATAAATGGAGTTCTTTGCAAGACGTATTTGAAAAAAAAAGTGGCTCGAGATCAATTCAATCAAACACCAGTGGAATCAAATTCCAAGTGGATCTATCCCCGGCCTTACTTGAAGGAGATGTTAGATGAGGCGTTTAGGTTATTTTGGGTTGGTATTTGGTCATCCATGGAACTCCGGAACATCAAGGCTACTTTGGAGGCATTGGGGGAAGTGGGTAGACAATGGTTAACATTTTGAGATCAGACCAAGTGTGTGCAGTTCAGTAATCCTAAAGGTCCCACTGGCAAACCTATCTTCATCAAGCACTTGAGTATCATGATGGATGAACTTGGTATCGATAAGGTTGCCAAATTATCTTTTACTATGATTTTGGCAGTGGTTTGGCGGGAAAAGGGGGATGAGGCTGAATATATTGTATATTTTTTTCTAATGGCTAGAATTAGAAGATTTTGCTCTGTGCAAGGACGGCCAGATCTGAGTGCAGACTTGCCTTCCTGGTATGCTGTGGCCGTGTGGCCGCTGCAGATGATGATTGCTAACCGGGTGAAGATCTGCGGAGGGCGGATTCAGTGACAAGTTTTTGAGCAGTTTTGGCACGCAGGCTATGGCGCTGATGGCTTCTTGTTCGGGCTTCTTTGTCAAGCTAGGCTATGAATCCGGACGTTTGAAGCCCTCTGTTTGAATCCGGAAGTTTGGAGCCTTCTCTCATGCACTTCTATTTTCAAAGTTGTGTTTCGAAGCTGTGTCTTCAGAGCTTTAGAAGCTTTAGAAGCGATGCAGGCAGAGACTGTTGTTTCGGCCTTCTTCAACTGTATTTCATCTGCAGGGCGAAGTCAGGAGGAGGCATCTTCTGTCTCGCTTGGCCGGCGTAAAACAGGAGGCTCTGGAGGTCGATTTCTGCAAAAAGCTTGGCTTCTTGGGGTTTGGATACATACTCAGTTTATACCTATGGCTACTCCAGTGATGGCTACTCGGTTTCCATCTATGGCTATGGTTTCGAGGGATTGTTGCTGGCAGGATGTTGTTTGGGTGCAGATAAGCGAAGACTGCCTCCTGTATTGCTCCTGTGTTGCATTTGCGGTTGTTTCTTGCATTTGGGAACCTAGTTTGCTGAGTTCTGTTGTTCAATCACGTATTTTCTACTGAAATTTCTGCTGAAATTGCAGTGCTGTTTGTGCTACGGCACGTTCTCAGTAAATGCCACCTCTTGACTAAGTTCTTATCTGTTCTGCACTCTTTTTTGTTCTTATGTGTCTGTCTTTTGTGAATGCAATGGTGTTCTTGCATTTGTTTTGTGTATAGATTGAAGTATATCATGTATGTATATACATATTTTAGGCGTATGGGGTGCGCAAGCTTATACGTGGGTCTGATGTGGAAATTGCACAGCCCTTGATTTGGCATATTCATGGAACTATGCTTGGATCCAATGATAAAAAAAAAACAATAAGGAGTGAACAATACTGTGCTATAATTGTATCGAAAATAAGGATGATATAATAATAGTAGATTATGATGGATGAACTTGGCATCGAGAATAAGGATGATATAATAATAGTAGATTATGATGCTCTCAAATGCTTCTACAATCAAACTCAAGCCCTGAATCCATCTTATTACGATCCAAAAGGCTTTGCGACTGATGATTTCCTGGTCCAGTTCATGCCTATTATGAATAAATTGGCCATGGGAATGACAGGAAGTGAAGTTGAACTAAATAGAACACGGAGATGAACCAGACCTTGTAATTTATGTGGAAAACCTTGCAGAATTTTTACTTGTATCTTTTTACAAAGTCGTTTGTCTAAACTTTTCCGGCCGGCAATTTCAAGCCATGGCCACGCTGCCTTGATGATTCGAAAAAGAGCTTATGAGGCGGATTTCAAGGAATCCGCATGGCTCCCCAGTGAAATTCCGGGAGCCAAAGTAACTTAGCTGCTTTCTCCGATCAACTGTTGACTTATCGTTCTTGGGCGTTATATATGCTGCATATATTGACTTGTTTGGCTGGTTTTGTCAAAAATTCTGGTGTGGAGGGGCTGCCCACATTAATCCAATGTTGATCCACCAACATTGATCGAATGTTGATCCATTCCTTCACAAAAAATGAAGCCAAGGCCATGGCTGCGGATCATCACGCGAATCACGATAGCAGCTGTTTTTGTAGCCCTCCTCACACTTCTCCACTTTTCTTTTGCCCCATTTTTGAAATTGAGTTGGCCAATACAGGCCCCGAACCAAAATCCTTCAACTGCAATCCTAACAACAGAACATGCAGCACCAGTTCTTTACAGAGATGCGCCATGGAAGGGTCATATTGGTCGATGGCTTTCTGATTGTGATGCCTTCAGCAAGGGAATTGTTATTACTGAGGTGCTTCTTGTTTTTTCCTCTCCTAGTCATTTTTAGTTTGAGATTTTGGTTTTGTCCTTGAGATTGTACTTTGATATGCTATTAAGCCAATCTGCATGCACAGACGATCCACAGCACCAAGTGCAAAAACAATTGTAGAGGCCGCGGTATTTGTAACTACGAATTTGGAAGGTGTAATTGCTATCATGGTTACACAGGTTAATGCGTTCACTACTTATTGGAAAAGGCTTGAGATGCCATTGTCGTGCAATGAGGTTGTGCTTGGAATTTGGAAAGAAGTCTAGAATTCTAAACATATCATAACATAGTTTTTAGAAATGGTAGTCTAGGAGATGGCGTTGCATGTTTTCTTGGTTATTTCTCTTGTTTTATACATGGCAGTTAAAAAAGGATTAAGTTTAGCTTGTTCCCTTTCCAGTCCCAAGGGCTTCATTTCCCCTTAGGGTACTCAAACGTGATTCAAGAAATATAAAATTATGTCCATAACAAGCTCGCAAGTTGTTCTCTTAATCAACAGTTATGAACCAATTTATACCATGGCCACAATTGATAAACTGCCAGTATGATGAACAACACAAGATCATCTTCGAGATGCTAGATGAATGTAGTATGTATAGAACAGAATCTATTGATTTTCTAAATCGTGATGGGAAGTTGTGCAACTGTAGGTGAATCTTGCGAGGTTCAGCAAAATTTAGAATGTAACGACCCCCCAGTTGAAGGATGGCCTTATGGGGGGTGGAGGGTTTCTATATGTTCAGCACAATGTGACACACGAACAGCAAGATGTTTCTGTGGAGATGGTTCAATGTATCCAGAACGGCCAGTCGGGGAATACTGTGGATTCTTAGTCAGGTAACGTGCAAGTACTTGTTAATTTAGAATCCATCCCTATTTTTACCTTTAAATTAAACATTCATCACTTTGACACAACTTCTACTTCTGACACCCAATAAGTTAGCAATCGCACCTTGCACTTTTGATAGCGAGTTTTCTGCAGCAGCTCTAGGCAAATATAATGAACATTTGTCTGAATCTATCTAGAAGAATTAAGATCTATTGCATACCAAACATCAACTATTCTGGTGATATGTGCAGAGGAACAGAAGTTGACTGGTCCAAGAACGATTTCACCACTTTGTATGCAAATGCAAGTCAGAAAGTAGGCTGGTGCAATATAGATCCTGTAGACTACTACAATGGTAAAATTAAAACAAAAGAGCTTTGTCACTGCAAGTATGACTGTACTGCAGGCACTCTTTGTGAGAAACCTACTGAATGTGTATGCATAAATCAGTGCTCAGGAAATGGATTCTGTAGTGGTGGATTCTGTCAGGTAATTTTCTTTCCTACCCGGATCTTATACTTAAAATCATTGCTCACTGCATTCCTTTCAACATGATGGAGATATTTGACATCATTAACTAAATGACCAAGTACAAATTAAGAACCACATTATGCAGAAGTGCGATATGTTTGTGCTCGCCAGTTTTATCAGAGCATAGGTTTTGAGCTGAATTCAATCAATCCTCTACTTCCAGATAAAAAGTGTTGGTCAAATAACACATTTCCTGATATTTCCTAGAAAGCTGGCCCATGTTATTGCACTTGAATGACAGACAGAAAATTGAATCTGCAGAAATTGATATGGAGAATATTGATTTGCCATCGCCAACCTCGTTGATGTTTAGCCTCTGGGAACTGGGCTTATATTATGATATCAGTATTTCGCATAGGTTTTATAAGTTTGACCCTGTAGGCATATAGGGTTTAGTTATTACTATGTGCCTGGGATGGTAGGAGTAAAGTCTTGATGCAATAGGTCCATTATCCATAGCAGAAGTCGTCCCTGCATCACAGGCCATGGGGCCAAAGAAAGAAATAAATAGAGAAAGATTATATTAACATCTACGAGAGACCACTTGGGTCTCTGAGACCAAATATACACCAATCTCGTACAGCTAGGGGCGTAATTGCAGCCTCCTAGAGATATCGCATAAAATAAAAAAGAAGAACTAAAACGATCCATGTCCTTAATACGAATTTCCAAATCCTGTCATATGAGCTGATTCTTATTTTTTTGAAGTCTCTTTTTAGCTCTAGGGTTTACCGCAGTATTGGCAGCAGCCATGTTATATTGGAAGGGAGGCAGATTTCCCAAACCTGAATCCCAACGAGGCAGCCCATTGTGATGCCTTTGCGTACCAACATTCTTGGACTCCCTTTTCAGCCAACTGTTTCGAATTCTTGAGAGCAATCCATGGAAGCCCGCATTGACCCTGCTGTGAGGACCCAAGCTGGTGCACTTTATGCAACAAAGAAGACTAACTGGAATGCTGCATCCAATTGCAGAGGAGTGGCTGAAAATTCTGCTAATCTGATTGGATATGGCACAGAGGCTTGCTCATAATCACAGAGGCTAATAGAGAGACTGAAAATAGATTTGCAGTCTCTCTATTTGAGCCCATTGGCCTGACTAAGGTATTGAAAGGATGAAGCTTTGCTGGGACATCCTGAAAATCCGCTTGGAAACATTTCCTTTTGTGAGTCTTGCGTATGCTGCATCTTTCATGCTAAAGATGGGACCCTTAAATTGCACACCCAGGTAAGTATAATGAGAGACCACCTCCACTTGCTGGTCCATGAAAAAGAAGGGGCTGCGGGTGCATGCAAGCTCACGATGCATTGAAAACCAATTCACTTTGAGCTCTCTTTGCTCGCGAATTGTGCCAATAAATGATGCTGAAGGCCATCAGGAAAGCAAGGGCTTCCAAAGCTGGCATTGACGATAAGTAAAGAAAGATTATATTATTAACTTCTACGGCAGACTGCTTGGGTCTATGAGACCAAATATACACCAATCATCTTCAGCTAGGGGCGCATTTGCAGTCTCCTAGAGATGTTGCATAAAAATGAAAAAAAGAAAATACTAAAATGATGAAATCACGAAACTTTTGTCGTCTTCTTGGTCAGTGGCTTAATTGTCAGACTTGTTGTCTTTTTTAAAGGACTGCTTATGTTTTTCCTTTACTGTTCGTTTTCTTCTTCTAGACAGAAGAGAAATGTTAAGACAAAAGTTTTCCCATCCACCAAAAAGATACATATAAGAAAGAACTGGACAGTGTTCCATCATACTTGCCGCTTTAAGCATAAGTTATTTTAGTTGGTTAGACCTGACATAGAGAAGGTATACGTAAATTTGACATGGCAGATGCCGAAGCATGATGTTCCGCAGTATCACTAATCAGGTTTTATTCTGTGGGCTTTCATCTCCTTTACGAGCCATATTCTGGGGTCTCATGTCAGCAGTTAAACTGCTTTTTCTTTTTCATCTCATCTGCTGGGCTTTGATGTAATTTAAGAGGGATTGAATGTGTTTCATTGTCTCTTTTGGATGCCATATCACTGTTTCAACTAATTATGGCACTTTGGAGGTTTCTAAGAGAAAATGATAGTGGAAACAGAATATACTTGTGTAAGGGACGAGAATAACACCAAAGGTGTAATAAAATCTTCATACTTGAGTGATAGCTTGGAAATTAGGATGGGATTTAAATTTAGATCCTATTTTTCTTAGGTAGTTCTTCTAATTGTACATGAAATAAACTAGAATTATGCAGTTCGTTTTTTTAATATAGCTCTTTTATTAAACTAAAGCATCATCAGCTTTGTCTGTGATGGCATAATTGCAGTGCAATGCAGGGTGGTTTGGTATTGATTGCAGCATCCCTTCTGTAACGGCACAGCCGAGCTGGGTCCAAAATTCTGCTCAGATTAGGTGGGTCAATAAATCCATGGGAATTGGTGGAGACTTGCAGAGTCTATCCGTGCAGAAGAAGCGGCCATTAATCTATGTTTATGATCTTCCTCCAGAATATAACAGTCACTTGTTGGAGGTGACTTGTGTTTTAATCTACCCAAGAATTTCCCTTACTTTGATAAATAAAACTTTTCAACAGGACTTATTCAATCGCAATTTGCAGGGACGCCATTTCAAGTTCTTATGTGTCAATAGAGTGTATGATGAACGTAATGCAACATTATGGAGTGACCAACTTTATGGTGCTGAGGTGCGTTATTAATCTTGTATAGATAAAGTAAATTATACTGTAGAGATCTGATATGGTGATATCTGCTAAAATGTAGTATCTGCCACATGTATAAAATGGGAACCTAACTGGCATATACAAAGCTGTTATGTAAACCAATCAACCATCAAAGATGTTAGAAGAACTAAAGGCTATATGCTTTCTGTGCTCATAAACCTCAAATCTCTAACCACGTGCCAAAGTTTTATCACCCTGGGCTTGCAAACAGATACAAAGACTTGTGCCATGGGTCCAATTTCCAATCTTTCATCCGGTCCTTTAGAAAATGTCTATGTTTTGAATAGTCCGTTCAGCAACCTTGTACAGATGGCTAAAGACAGCTTGTATAAAAACAACAGAAAGCAGCACGAACTTATTTCCAGTGTTCGGTTTAACAGGTAGCACTCTATGAGACCCTCCTATCCAGTCCCCATCGTACAACTAATGGCGATGAGGCAGACTTTTTCTATGTACCTGTTCTAGGTGCATGTGCAATTGCACGTGCTGATCATGCACCCCACTTGTCTATTCGGGTACCCAACTGAGCTTTCTCTTTGATTGCTGTTGAATAATTTATTATGTACTTTACTCTGCTGCTTAACATTCTGCTCCTTTTGTCTCACAGAATTATTTGGGACGGAGAGTTTATTTTTCAGGGGACATGTATAAACGAGCATATAAGTTCATAACTAAAAGCTATCCATTCTGGAACCAATCAGAGGGTCGTAATCATATTTGGGTGAGCCCCTCTGAAAGCTAGAAGATATTCTCTTTCTTCTTATTTAAAAAGCATACCTCTATTTATAAATAGACAGATGTAAGTAAATAGTTGGCACGTTGCAAATTATAGATATGATCCAACATCAAGAACTATGACATCCTAAAATTTGGAGTTTACTAGTGGTTGTCTACTGCGACCTAAAACAAAGTTGCAATTATTTATCTCCCAGTTTCGTAATAGATTGTCACATATTTACAAATGTGCAATGTAAAACTTTGATTATTAATCCAAGACTTGTTAGATAACCCACTTTTTGATACTGACATTTCATAACGTTGTGTCATAGTTCTTTCCTTGGGATGAAGGGGCCTGCGCTGCACCTAAGGAGATTTGGAACAGCATAATGCTTACGCACTGGGGCAATACCAATTCTAAACACAATTACTCTACCACTGGTTATCTTCCAGATAACTGGGATCCTATTCCCAAAGAGTGGAGAGGTTCACACCCTTGCTATGATCCTGAGAAGGACATTGTGTTACCAGCTTGGAAAGTTCCAAATCCTAGTCTTATTTCTGAACGACTTTGGGCAAGGTACCTTACAGCTTAAATAATTTTGACAATTGATATTGATTATATATAGAAATAGCTTCTAAGAAACAAGGAACAGAATGCTGGCCCTGACTTTATTTATATTTCCTTAATTATTGTTGGATCCTTCAGACATCAGCAAGACAGGAAAACTCTCTTTTATTTTAATGGCAACCTTGGCAATGCTTATGAAAATGGACGACTACAGAACGAGTATTACTTTTCTTCACATTATGAGTATAATACACAAGGCTTTTCAATTTACCATGTCAGATATTCTTCTTTGCAGATACAGTATGGGTATTAGGCAGAAATTAGCGTACGAATTTGGCTCCTCCCCAAATAAGGAAGGAAAACTTGGGCGCCAAGCACAGACCGGTGTAATTGTGACTAATAAAAGGAGTCCTAACTATGGTTTGGATCTTTCAAGCTCTCGATTTTGTGGAGTGTTACCTGGTGATGGATGGAGCGGGCGCATGGAAGACAGCATATTGCATGGTTGCATTCCTGTCATAATACAGGCAAGTTCAAGATAGTCACTACTATTTGAAAACCACTGAATGAATTGAACTCTTTTAACGATTGTTGCCTTTTTTATTGAAGGATGGGATATATTTACCCTATGAAGGGTTTCTTGACTATGGAAGCTTTGCGGTGCGAATTGCTGAGAATGACTTACCACAAATGGTGTCTATATTACGGGTAAAACATTAGGGCTCTTGGGCTGCCTCATACCTTGCATAACTCCATGCCTTGAAATTGATCACAATACCCTTTTTTCCATTTTAATATTGTTATTATATTTTTGCGTAAGCAGCCTTCATTTATTTTACAGAATTTCACTGAAGAAGAAGTGGGTGCTAAGCTAGCAGCTGTTCAAGGTCTGTGGCAAAGATTTACATACCGTGATGCTATCATGCTGGAGGCAAGTAGGCAGAAAGAGCAATGGAATCATAGACCAGAATGGGCTATTCAGTATGAAACACTGGAGGGGGATGATGTGTTGGCTACTCTGATACAGGTAATCTTGATCCTTGTGTAAAGCTGTTAGTATAGGAGACTAAAGATGTGGATGGGTGAACCATGCAGATCCTGCATTACAAATTGCATATTGGCAGATGGCAAGCAACACAGGGCAGTACAGGAAAAGAATTCGGCATCCCAAAAAGTTGTTCAGCTCAATTGTAACTTTTATGTGGAGAAAAATGAACATCATGTAGATGTATCTGTGTCTTACTCAGCGCTGGTGGTATATCCTTCGTATTTGACAACTGCTCGTTACATGCATATAATACATCGTATAGAAGGCCAACTTTTTGCGTTGAATTGAAGGTATTAGTTGAATCATACCTTTGTGAAGCATATGCCAAAAATACGGGAGGGCCTGGAACAAGGGTGTTATGGCCTATTATAACAATTAAGGGCTGGAGGCCATAAACGCTTGAGTTCTAGGGTGTTATTCGCCTCACGCAGCCCCGAAAGTTTTATGGCATTCTCCGTAGACAAGCGGTGTTTATGGCCATTTGGCATAACAAACCAGTTGTTTATGTGCCCTCAATGTGTTATTGGTGGGTAACACCACAACAACCAATGGTTGAGACTTGATCTCAGCAAAAAAAAATTAAGGGCTAATGGGTTGGCACTTTATATACGATTGGAATATAAAAAAAATAGGGGAGCTATTTTATATGTCTCTTGCCATTCAATTCGACATTGAAAAGATTTTTTTTTGCATTTCATTTATTTGTAGATGTGCAGAAATGGTTAATTTTAATTAACAAAATGAAGCAGAACTTCTCTATCAATTACAAAAGCAGGGATGGGAATGTATCTTCCACAAATACGCAGGGACGACAAATATTGGCATGCTCCAACAGAAGGAAACTATGAGTAATTTAATTTTCTCTAAAAGCAGTAGCATTTTATAAGCTACCTGCAAGTCTACTTCAGAAGAAGAAGCTCAACAAAATCTCGTTCACGTAAGTTTCATCTGTGTAGAGCCTAAACCATTTTCCAAGGCACATCGATCCAACTCTTCCAGCTCTTTGTTGTGATGATCCACTGCAGTGGTGGAAGGGTTATGAAAATGTTGCTTGAAGAAATCATTGTCAAGAACATAAACGTAATACACGGATGGTTTAAATTACGTCCATATTCCTTTAATTTTATTTGGCGGAAAAACTTCCCGCATTTTCTGGAGCGGCGCCGCTTAGCCCCTGCCGTCTTGCCTCTTCTTCGAGCCCTTCTCGGCATTCAAAGCGAGGTTCAGCCTATCATACCAAGAACAACGAGCTATTTAGGCATGATCGCCCGCGACCAAGAGCAATGTGGCCTTTCTGCCGGGCGGGGTAAACTCGTTCTTCGTTATCGAGTCCGGCAGTTGTTTTTGTAGGGATTTCTCTTCTTTTATTTCTTGGATATCCAAGGCAGCCAATGTGGCAACCAGATTCGGGCCAAGGTAGGAGCAAGCCGATTTGCAGGGTCGGATATGGCGCAAATCTAAGGTTGAAGCCATAGCTTTTATTATAGCGGCTTCAATCTGAGCCCGCCTGAAGAACAGAGCTTTTGAGAGAGAGAAAAGAGGTAATTTTAAGATCTCCATTGCATGCACTATCATGTATTGATAGATCTTGTTATCGCTGTTGCAGAACCGACTGCTGTTCTGATCGTGACCCTGTGAGTTGCATTTCATCAGCAATACCTGCAGGTAGAAAAATCGGCCCCTCTTACTTCTAGTTTTCGACCAGATCCAAGCTTTAATAGTATAATCAGATAAACTTTCACCCTCCAAATCTGAGGTGCGCACCAAGCCATCGAGTTTGCAAAATCTTGGTTGAAGCATTATCATTTTTCTATTTTAGACTTCGGCTACATCCGCTTGTGGCTCTTTTAAATTTTTTTTTGTCTTTCTTGGGGTTAAAGGCGACGGATTTGGATGCTCCCAGTGTAGCATGGCCACTCTTTGAACCACCGGGCTTCTTCTCTGTTTTAGGATTTACCACAAGAACTCTGCCGAAACAACCAAGAGATGAGAAAGAAGCAGCCCAAAGTGTCTGGTCTTAAGTAGAAATTTAAACCATCGGTGTATTAGATCGTAATGCCGCCTGTCAAGATTCCGGCGTAATTTTTTCTCGGGACGTACTTGAACTCGGCGCCTTTCAGCAACTCCGTACTCGTCATACATGCGTCATAAACCTCGTCTGGCGTGCATTAAGTAATCCAATATCAACAAATGAAAATTACGTGAAAATATGAAGTAATATCGCGAAGAATCTGTTAGAAACTGGTAATACTTGATCACGACGGAAGGGAATCTGGGAGGTTGAGGCTAGAAGGGTCAAGATTGGCGTTGAACCGGAATGCTTTGACAAAATTAGGTGCCTCTAGATATAAGTTTCCATATATGAAGAAGATGCAAGACAATATCATCAAGATAAGAAGCATTGTCAGCTCACTTGCAAAGGATGTCTTTGTAATTTTAAAGCTGCAAGCTCAAAACTTGCTCCATGCAACTAACGTTCACATTTATGTGATGACCATATTCATATGTACAATACCTGTGTTGACCCACAAGGGGTCAACATAACATGTTTGGTCCTAGTACAAGTCACCCGCTTATCCTCTCGGGGAAAAGCAGAGACTTATTTGAAATCAAGCAGCAATTGACTTAAAATTTGAGGACACCAGCTGAACACAATATTTCTTCAACAATGCAGTAGTTCACAAGATAAAAGAACTGGATGAAACTAGCTCGAGAAGTCGGTGAAGTTTCAGAGCTGTTAAGTTCGAGGAGCACTTTTGAAGGGAAACATGTATGGTTGTGAGGTCATTATTGAGTCCATCTTTGGCTAGATTATCTACATGTCTCCATGATCTCCACATCCTCCTTGTCCACATTATCTTGCTAAAATAATTTATCCTTTCTTCATTCCTTCAATTAACAAGGTAGTCTTAAAGCAATTACCCTTATGTCACCATTTCACGCAAAAGGTAAACTTGACTTGCCACAAAAGGATCATATATATATCCATATCTTTTTATCCGAAGTATCCCACCACCATCAACCATAATCATGATGAAGGGAACTGAATCTGAAAATGCAAAAAAAGGCGGAAACATCTACTCGCTAATGAGTGTTCTTGTTATATTTGGAGCACTAATTTAAATGAAAAAAGAAAAATAGGTCATCAAGGGACTCGCCATTATTATCGGGCGGAGGCGAGGAGTTCTGTTACCTTTTCCATATTCCCTTTTTATGCCCCTTGGTTTTGCACCATTACCATGTAGCGGACATATACTATATTTTCGTCAGAGTCAAACATAAAGCCAATGGTTTTCCCTCACAAATTTTATTTTTCCATATGCTATGGCTACATGTAGATGTTTTCGGTGGGCCAAGAATAACCGAAACCAAAATCTGAACCCTAATGCTATGGTCAAGCCACAAGCCACGATGCTAAAAGATGGAAACCGTTCTTCAATGTTCTATGCCATCTCGGTGCTTCCGCGGCGGTTTTACTTGGTAATTTCGGCAATGATAGAGCCTGCACATGAGATTCATTGGATTCCAAATGCGGAGGTATAAAAGGAAGAAAACCGAGGCATGATCCGCTCGGGGGGAAAAACCATAGCTCGTGAGTGCGGTCATCTTATCCAAAATTATTACATTGTGATCCTTGAGTTTTATTTTACGAATTGAATTGCACATGATTTGTAGGATTCATTCAGCCCTTGACCATTGAAGATGAAGAAGCGACTTTCTGAGTTTTTATTATTGGAGAAGGAGATGAAGAACAATTTTTACGAGGTTTTATTATTGCGAGAAGAAGACATTATATCTTTGAGTACGAAAGATAGTGGTGAAAGCTTGTGAGCAGAGGCCAATCTCTATATATAACAATGGGAAGGTTGAAGTATTCACAAGGTGCCCTCTACATTAATGGCCGACGGTTTCCTTTATGCATTTTGAATGTTGAAGAACTATGTTGAAAAAGGCGGAAGCATGCATAAAATAACTATAATCTGTTTAAGATCATATGATCCATATTTTTAAAAAATTTCTACAGTGGTATTCCTCTTATTTACAAAGAGATAAATCCAAGGGAGTGACCATGTACATGTATTATTGCTCTTGAATGAATTTTAAGTCTCATTACCGTTTTGGAAAAGGTTTAGTTCAATTTGTGCATTTATTGTTATTATTATCTAATTTGGCTTGATCACTACTGTTATATACTAACCGGCATTTAATATTCTGCAAAAAAATAAAAAAGCGAGAGGTTGTTGGAGTATAGCTCTTGCTAAAACATCAACATCTTTTAGAGTATCAATTTGTAATTAGCCCGGTTTGAGTACTTGTTGTCATTATACGATTCGGCCCGATCATACACTAATTGGCATCAAGATTTTACGCAAAAGAAAGCAGATGCAAAGATCGTTGGTGTATAAGCTCCACATCGTCAACAACTGTATGGTCATCCGAGCTAGAGCTAGAAGTAGTTGGACTTGGCTAATCCGGGTAACATAATGAAACTCCACAAATATTTGGGTGTATTAGTGTCGGTTCTTTGTAGGTTCCACAGGTTAGATCACTTGAAGAATATCCTTCAATCGACAAAGCAATACAAAAGTATACAAAATCTCAAACTCCTCCTAATCATCAATTTTCATTGGTAGAGATGTCACAAGAACTAATTGAGAGGTTTAGATGTGTATGGTTGCAATAGTGAAACATGAAATATTGGATATAGACAAACAATTGGTTGGAACTTCTCGATGGCGACAACCATATTCATATGTACGAAAGTATAATAGTTAGAGGTGGAGTACTTGGACTTGTTTTATCCTAGTAGCGTTAGTAAACTCCATAAATTTTTAGAACATTGTTCAGATTCTCTGCGAGGTTTTCGAGGTTACATAAGCTTGAAGAATATCCTTTTACAATGTCGACAAAGTAATACAACCTGTCGATGTAGAAGCTTTAGAGTCCACAATCTCAAACTCCTCATGATCATAGAAATTTCCATTAGTAGAGGTGTGGGAGGACCTCACTAAGAGGTTGAGATGTGTATGGTTCCAATGTGGTGAAACATGAAATCTTGGATATAGATGAACAATTGAAGAGAACTCATCGTCTATATTGTGATTCAATAACCAGCGATAGTCATGCTTGTTGCGGGGACGTCGCGGTAGGAGGTCCCTAGCGGAAGGAAAATAAGGTCACCAACATGAACTCTGTAGGAGCTTCTTAGCGATGTAAATCAACATAATATTGGCGGCATTAGTGTGTCTAAAGAAGAACTTAAAATTTCAGAGGTTCAACACTGGGATTAATAGAGTCATATCATTAGACATTAAAGAAACCAACAAGGATCTTTGACCGGGAGTAGAAAGAATAAGCGTCTAGCGAAGTAAAAGCATATCTTTGAGTCATTGTGAGCAAACACGGTTAATGAAAGGCAATCGATCCATCTATTGGCAAGCGATAAATTAACGCAAATATTGTTCAGTCTAATTAGTGCACTATGCTTTCCCACTTTCTAAATGATGGCCAGGAAGTTCACGAGTAATCAATATGCCAATAGCTCCAAAAAGTCGCTTCACAAACTTGCAAAACTGAGCGAGTCCGGGGATCATTGGCGATGGCGTCTATCAAGCTATGGGAATCTACTACTTCACAAAAAAGAGGATTGGATATTTCCTCGCTAGTGATAGTGATGTTACAAGAAATAAAATGAGTCATCTTAGAGAAACAATCAACAATGAGCATGATGGCATCATGACCTCAAAAAGTGCCGGCTCAAAATAAAATCCACAAAAATGCTCTTCCAATCCATGCGGAACAAGGCTTGTGATTAAAAGAAGACTAGGAGTAAGATGTCTTTGGAGCCTTCACTAGATGGCGAATGTCATAGAGATTTAAATAAACTTTGAGGAAAGCGGCCATTGAGCTGAGCCAATATTCTCAAATAAGTAGTTAAAGAGTCTTGGCTACTACAAAATCTTCGACCATCGATGGATCATGACAAGCTTTGAAGAATCTAAAGCCTAGAAGCACCATAAGAATATACAAACATCCATAGTGAAACAAAAGCATCTCAAATGTTAAAATGATCTTAGTCCAAATGTATTTGCCAGAAGATTATGTTGAGCTAAGATGTGAAAATACATTTTGAACAATGGATTAGAGGATGAGATGTCCAGAATAGATTCTAACAAGAATGCATCCCGATGCCCTCTCAAATGGTGATGGCCATAAGTTGGAACCAAATAAGTTGGAACCAACCACATCCTAGAATAATCTATGATCAAATGTTGGATCACCCGGCTTGACTCAGCGTAAAAGCGTCGGACAAGGCATCATGCTTTCCCTAGAGATCCCGTGATGATATTGGATCATGAAATCAATGTGGAACAATACTTGAGTATATCCTTTGGGCTTGTCGATAGCTAAGCACTCGAGCAAATTAAAAATATTCCATATATCGATGGTCCATAAAGATTGTATCGTGTGAGGGAAACCTTCAAGGAAATGTCTCCCAAGGAACCTTTTGTGATGTTGATTCTTTGAGTAGTTCACCAAATGTATAATTGAATTGCCTTTGAAGGATTTCCGAATAATAGACAATAGCATACGGTTCATGATCATCCCCTCCGGTGACAAACATCTACTAGGAACAAAATGAGGAAAAGAATTGATATATGTAGAGAATGGGATGATCACGGGCTCTTTGGAAAGCTCATGCGAGAGGGCTTCAGATTGATGTATGATTTGGCCTAATATCAAGATAGATACACACTTTTGTACTTTTCTCATTCGGGTACCCTTTTTGCCATAATAGTATCAACTCCTTTTAGCATAACTCGATCCGACTTAGGTTTCCGATTTTTTTTTTTTTTTGTGGGTTGGAAAATCTCTCTTCAAGTACTTTACCATTGGTGCATGATATGGGTCCTGTTTGTTGATCCACTTCCTGGTCAAAAGCAATCCCCTCCCTTCCCCGATCTGGGGTGTTCACAGGACAACCTTCGCCACCATCCACAGTGACTAGCATCGAGATCGTTTAGCTGGCGTAAAATTAGCAGGGAAGATTGAAGAAGACATACTAGAGGAGAACTACAGCTACGACCCTTAGAGGCTTTTATTGCGATGCAGGGCTAAATGGTCGAAAAGACACCCAATATGCCTTGTTTGGGAAGTAGGATGGCATGAAAGACGACCAGTTATTGTACCAAGGAGCTTAAACTCACCAATGGCCGAGTCCCCGCGGCCAGAGTGTTCATTTTAAATTGATGATTCACTGGCACATCGGAGACAAACAGATGGTCACATGGAGCTCCCTCTATTCCTCTTTAGATTAAACTCTGTCTTTATCAAAGCTTTGATTGGACTGCTGATTGATGTTTCAGGTGGACTCAGAGACCCTTATTACCTGTATTCATCTTTGAGAGGATGGCGGTACATCCCTCAACGTGTCTAATGAATGGACACATCGATCAGTCTCTGAGGTTTTCCTCCGGAACTGTACAGACCAGTGGGCTTTGATGCGGATGTTAGAGTCTTATCCCCAGAAGGCATCGGTTTCGCCATAACTACGTATCATGTGGGCCGAGGTAGACTTTATGTCTGCGAAGCAGAGGATTCGTGCCGCGGATCAGCGAGGCATGCTTTATACCACAATCCTCACGAGCACATTTGTGGATTATGTCAAGAGACAGCCGTCATAAATACTTTCTTAGACATGTCTCGATGTATACCGACCAAAACTTTCCCTATTATTACGTGGTGGGGATAAAATATCAGAGTTATAACTTTACAAGAAATTTATCAGCATTGAGCTACGCGAACATTCTCTTTATGGACTCAATTACGGGCTCTTGTAGGTAGGAAAAGTTTCTAACATGAGACTTCCAGCAATGAGAGAATAATTATATTTCTTTCTTCCTCTTTACCTCATATTGTTATCGTAAATTTAGTTTACATGGAGATAAATAATTTATTTTCACATAAAACCAAAGTTACATCCCATGAGTCCAATCAATGCGACATCGAGAACAATGCACAAAATCATAAGGCCCGGCGTAATGCCAACCTCAAAGTATGAAGTTCTAATTGCTTCTTTGCCACTCAAATCACCAGGTCAGTTATTTAACATCTAAAGATAAGACAAAAAAGATTGATACTAAGCAGTTCAACCTTCGGATAATGTTTACGAAGCTTTAGATTTAAAGATTGAAGCAATGGTATGATATTTGATAAGGGATTTGATAGTAGCAATAATAATGAAAAAGAAAAAAGCGAATTAAATGACGAAAGAATGGTAATGTGAGATGAAGATCGGCGTGTAGGAGATTGAGGGCTTAGAAGATGAATTAGGGGTTGATCAAGAATAAAGGGTTTGATCAATGCTTGGTGTTTGACAAACTTATTGAATCAAAGCGTTCTCGATGAAAAATTGGCTTACGCATGAAGACGTGATTTGATTCGGTTGGTGTGAAGAAACCAAATCGGCGACGAAGCAATCGGCATCCAACAAGTGGTTGAATTGGCTGACAAGCAAGTCGGTGGAGTGTTTGCGCTGGTTTGAAAATTAACATGTGACTTATGTTTTGGCGTAGCATGTATGGAAAAGCAGGAAAAGAATTGCATGACTTCATTGAAGGTTGATAACAAGCTACGCATGAAGATTATTCGACCTAAAATCTTTGGTAACTAACTGGCTGGAAGTGGGCAACATGGAAAGAGGAAAATGATGAAAATGATAAAGAGGAAGATGATGCAAAATGGTACCTCGGTATGGAAGGAATTAATGACTGAAGATCCTACAAACAATACTAAAGGTGTTAGTGGTAATATTTGATCACTAAACTCTCTTTCGCGAGGATTTGGCCCGAAGACTTTTTATTGTAGTCATTTCTTGAATGTGATGGTCGGGGTTTTGTAAATGTTCTACGTTTGTTGATTTTGTAAATCCTACTGGCTTTTATGATCAAAGGCGTCCATAAACATTTTTTGGTAATCAATGGCGTTTAGTTCTTACTATAACAATGCATGTCCTAGAACCTTTTTGTGTTTCTTATGCAGTGGTTAATGTCGATGCGATGCATTGATAAAATCCTTCTTATGAAAGCGTTTTCAAAAGCTACGGCTGTCGAAATTTATAGTCTAATTATTTTTATGTGCATTTTAGAACAATTTTTTTGAAAAAAATTTAATAATACCAGAATTGAGTTATTTTTAAAGATGTGCCCATTTTTTTGTTATGATCTCCTAAAATGGCACCTCTCTCTTTGAAAATAAAGGCCTTTTTATAGCATCATCCAAACTAGCAAAATTTTGCAAGAATCTTAGAGAATCTTTTTATTAGTGCAATAGCGGATCATTAGTGCATTTAGCACAGAGTCACTTGTTTTTTGAATGATAAACACGTTAGCATGAGTAATGAAATCAACAAAGGCTGTATAGAATTGTTTTGAATATCGCGAGAAATTAAAGGTTAGAGCACGGTGCGGCATTCACATGTCTAAGGCGGCTTTGAACGAAAAGGGACTACTATTTTTATTATTGAAAGAATATAGTATTGTGTTAATGAAGAATACTATATGGTGGATGTACTTACGCCGCGGTCGGGGAAAGTTACATGAAAAAAGAGAAATTACTTAAAAGCGCATGGTCAGTACTTATTGTTAAAACACTTATGATCTGCGGGAGTTGGACGAGTCTTGATACGTGGTGTGAAAAACCTTTTGTCGGGGATGCCATCCTTTGTGGAATTTAAGTTAAGTTTTGAAGAGAAATGAAGCTTTAGTTTTGAATATATTGTGTCCACATCGTGACATTGAGTCATATAATTGCGTGATAAGATTTGATCTATCATATCGTAAGTATGACAATGGCGGTATATAATTACATTGTTGAAGCGTATAATGCTTTTGAAGCAAGCACCGGCTAGGTGAGGAACAAATAGCGTTATAGTATTGATGACACTTACGAAGTTCTTAATAAGCCCTCTGATTATGGTATTCATGCTTAGCGGAGTTGTCTTCAACATGTTATGCTTTAAGCCATTCTTATGAAAGTATCGCGAACAGAATTACAAGTTGTTAATTCATCTCGCGATAGTGGAGAATGATACAATTTCAGTTTACAATGTCTGGAACAGCAGTTGACTAAGCGGGATGGTGTTCATCAGAAAGAGCCTTACCCAAATTTACGCTACTTGATCCATTTGATGTTTTTGGAATATGCGCATAGCGCATTTATTATCAAAGTATTTTTTTGGAGCATACTATGTGAAGAGAGAGTTGCAAAACTCTTGCTTAATGTATATTGGTTCTTCATTACTTTGAATAACAGTGACTCCTAATTCAAATGTTGCTTATAATTTGCAATACCAAAGAATATTCAACACTCAAATATTCCCGAGAATCAAAGAATGTTGTCATATGCTAGGCATTCTAAACATGATATGAGGCCTTTCGTCTATTCTTAACTTTAGAATTTGATTTTGCTTGACATATATTTTACAGGGATTCCCATTCAAGATGCCATATATGGACACTATCATAGTAATGCCACCTCATACATTTATGAAATATTCTATCCACAACCTATTTTGTGTTTTATTACGTATCGACCTACTTCTCAAAATTAGTTTTGCAATTTCCCAGATAAACTACCTCTGAAAGTCTTTTTTTCAATTTTGAATGAAGTTGGATTATGACTACACAATTTTCTCATTAGACTAAAACATTTATAGGCTCCCAATATGCCCATTGTCTGCAGAGCACCATTACTGGATTATTCGCTTGATGCTACAGCGACCAACAAATAGTGCATTGTCTGAAGCGATGTCAACTTATCTTGGTGGCTGAGCATCCATTATCAATAAAACCTCCTTTTTACTGGTGATATTCTTTGGGTGTGATCAAGGAATAATATTATGTACATGCAATAATGTGGCCAAGAAGCCTGAAATAAACATAGCAACACATAAAAACTAAATAAATATTATGCATTACCTCTCGAATTACATTGAATATATTAACATGTTGAAGTTTTGTTGTCGTGGATCAAGTGATTCTTTGTGGTCTTGTTAATGCTCCTCAACTTTCTTGTCCGGCCTCTTTGCTGCTGACATTTTGTGAACATGCCTAGAAGATGAATATGTTGCTTCATGTTCAAACCACGAATCACCTTTCTTAGGAAACATCAAGATTAACTTGTTGCACTAGTTATAAGCTTAATACAAATGCTACTCAAATCCTATATGTAACTGCTTATCTTTGTCCTTGTACAACTCAAAAAAGCGACCTTGATTTGCTCTACAAAGGAGTGCTATCCATAAAGCCATTATCCCCACTATAAGCCTTGTTCCCATTCAATAGTATCATTTATTCCATTATTCTATCTACTTTTGTTAATTTGGAGGATTTCAGAGCATGGCGAAAAAATGTTTTTAAAGGAATTATTTTTAATTAGTTTCCCTAAGGTTAGGGAGGTAGTTTGAAATTTTGAAATATTCCGTTATCCAAAAATTAGAAATTTATTTGGAAGTATGATTTCGAAAGGGGATTTTTGGTGTGATGGATCATCGGATTACGGTACGAGCTGGCGGCCATGGAAGACACCTATTCTTTGATGGTCAATGTGTTGGCACTATAGTTTAGGTGATATTCAGGCGATGCCATTTCATGATACCAAGGATGACGGTAGGTACTTTCTTTGGATATTATTGGCTAGAGTGGGAATGCGCATAGATCGCGGGTCGCCAGTATCTGAGTTCGACTACTCAATGATTGCATTTCGAGTTCTATCGCTTCGCGTTGTCCGTATGGAAGCTATAGTTGGATCTGGGTAGCGATTAGCTTTTTCTTTTAGGATGGTTGTTTGCTTTAATTTGATTTTTGCAATACGTTGTGTTACATGAATCGTTTTATCTTAGTAGTGAACAGCACTTTTAAACCTTACATATGACTTGATTAATACAGAGCCAGCCCCGGACTTTTGCCTTACCATTGAAGCTTTTACTTACGAGGTAAAATGTGATGATACCGATCTACTGGTTTCTTTAAGTGTTCTTTGATACGTTGAGCTTTTTTGCATGCTCTTTATTTTGCTGCATTTCTGATCTTTTGTGACCAAGTCGGAATATTAGTTTTCTATTTATTGTTGATTTGAAAATGGTCATTATGCTTTCTTATTTCTCCGAAGATCATTTTTGTTTCTCATCCTTTGTCTTTAAGGGTCCTTTATTATGAACAACCTACTCTGCAGAATGTCTTTGCGAATTTGTGCATGTGAGCTTTCACAAAATGATAAATATTTGATTCGGAGAATCATATGAAGGTTCTGGAATGGTCATTGGTATTTGCATATGCCCTTTGTTTAGAGCCCATTCAGATCCATTTTGGTGGATTTCTTCCTGGCATTTTATGTTGGAATACTTAACTTCAGTTTAGACTATTGAGTTAGAATTATATTTACAGGCGATTGAAATGTTTTCGTAGTATACACATGCGATAATGTTAAGGACTATAGTGGAACCTGCATAGCAAGATATCACGAGGTTGCAGATGTCAACTTCTGGATCATAGTCGGTGTTCTTATACTTTCGCTCCTTTTGAATTTGTTGTTCTAATTTTATCCTTTGGGTCTAATCTCCTCTCGGTAGCTAGAGTCTATCTGCAGGTAGATATAGACATTCCACAAGAATTGTTACCAAATGAAAGAACACGAAAGCATTGTGAATAGTTCACCTATTACCGGATGGATGTTGCATTTGCAAAACAGGATAAGCTCGCCTTTCATTTATTGTTTCATCAAGATGGGTCTTCAAAACTTTTGTACATATGACTCTGTGATAGGTAAGTTTTAGTGTTAAAATTACTTAGGGCCTAAAGGTAGGGCTATTAGAGGCGCCTTTAGGTTCATCGCTGGCTTTCAAGAATGTTATTTTTCTAGTATAACATTTTTTCAAAGTTTTCCTCAAAGTAATGGATTTCAGATAAGCTTCACAATTTTTCTTTTTGTATTATATGATGTATGGCACATTTAGTGCGAGAATATCGCAGTCCCATTTATTAGAAACTATGGGCTTGAGATCATACAATTTGCTTCTATTGTTGTTCTACGTATATATGCTAATCCATCGACATAAAGACATATTATGGAGTCCTCCTTCATGTCTAAGGATATGATTAGAACTCAATGTTTGATTTTGTGAATAGTTTCATTTATTTATTGGTATTTTAAGTCCAGCCCTTAGGCGCCAGAAGTTCAAAGCTCCCCATGTGAGCAAAGAGCAATAAAGTTGAAAGGTAAAGATGTTGTTAAATCTATTTCAAAGGCCGAGCGACAACCTGAAGACTCAGCGATCATGCATTGGCATCTCTAGTGGTTCCCTATTTGTAATGCGGTAGATGCAACACATTGGATTCATGCAATGTTTGGAAGGAACCATAATTAGTTTATACATTAAGAATATCGAGGAAGGGAGATCGGCATGTTGGATTAGGGCAATGGCTAGAAAAGACAATTAGGAGTTCATTAGCACTTGGAAATATAGAGAGTTAAACATGAACTCCATTTCTGTTTTGTGATTATCTGCGGGGTCTTAAGCATTTTCCTTTCTATAAGGGTAGAATCCATTTTATATTTTGCCTTTAATATGGCGGTACCTAATTCAGGAACGGAACACTTGGAATAATAAGCGAGGAAAACTTGCATTTGTTACATGTCTATTCTTAGCAAATAAGTGCAGTCATTGACATTCTATTGCATGAATGCGGTTTTTATTAAGACAACCCCTTTTGCTACATTAATGAGCAATGAAGAGTTATGTGAGAAGTCAAAACTCTTTCAAATTGATACACATGTACTGGTGTTTGAGAGGTTAAAAGTTGCGTATCTTTTATTTTTTGCATGATTCCTCGCTTTGGAAACGCCAGCTATTTGGTAAAACAAGTTTAGTGAACACATGTAATATTTAGCATTAGGTATCATAGACTATCTTGATAGAAGGATGAGGCAAGCGCCTGAGTTAGCAATACGCTGAATCACGATGTTTTTAAGATCCCTTACTTAATTTGCCTAAAGAATAATATGTTATTAGGTATCTCGCCTTAGTGGTACAGCTTTGCATAGTAGATGCCATATATTTTTCTTCATCAGTAATATGAATCACGATGAAGCGGTATTGTTTTTAATCATTTTCGAGTTGCAAATTGGCGGTTTTATCAATTAGGTAACTTTCGGTGGATGAAATACTAGGAGACTATTCTACTACTTCGGTTAACATTTGGAAACATTATCAATACAAAACCAAAGCGTATCGAGTTCGATTCGATGTATTCCATCTATTAATTGCGTGTTGCATATAAGTATATGCACAAAGCTCGATGTAGGAGATGCAGTTCGATGCCAATTGGCAGTCTAAACTGATGGCAGTATGTATGGACATTATTCAGGCGCATGAATCTCCATGTTATATAATATCGTACCATCTTGACATCGTCAAGTAAGTAAAATTAGGTATCAGCGATGCATGTTTTGTGAATAAGCTTCTCCATTATTGTTTGCATGGAGTTTTCTTCTTTTCTAAAATTTTTGTTAAGTGATTGTTTTCGTATCATTATGGCTTCGATCTCTATTCAGGTCCGTCCCTCCGATCCGGCCCGATCGAACCCGACTTTATTTGTATCCCTGATAGAATAAAGGAGGTGCTTATAGCAATTTGTTAAGACTTTGTTAATCAAATTAAATTTAGTTCTGGAGAGCCTTTAGGATTTCAGAATTTTTAATGTGCATTTGTTTCCTGCGGAGAATACTGACAATGATATGCAGTCAACTTGGAATATTAGCTGCCAGTTGACTCCTGCAATGATCCATTGTTATTGACTATCAATAAGGATTGGTGGTCGCTTTGTATATGCCATCCAGGGCTTTAATTTGCTCAATGCCAAATGTATGCATTTGCCACCTCTCTAGATTAAAAGCTGATGTTGTAAGAAACAAATAAATCCCGATTAATGGGGACATTGACATGTACTTTAGAAATTGGAAATGGCATGTTAAGAAATTGTTCTAGCCCGTATTAGAGTTTTGTATCTTATTAACTTTGCATTTTAATCCTTAAAAATGCGTCTTATTCATCTTATTGTATTATTTCTGTTCGAGGAGATACCTTTGCAACTTGTCTGTGATTCTATTAGGATGAGGTATTAGCAGGTTACATTGAAATCTAGCTACCCGGATAATGCAAATGTGGGGAAGATTTTATATGTAAGCTCTGCCGCGGAAGATTAATATCTTGAACCATCTTCATCTTCATGAGCAAGAATAAAGGTGCACACCCAATGGCTTTCCTTTCTCCACTTGCAAAAATGCTGGAATATGGCCGACTACTGCATAGCATGTCAAAACATTCTGATAAGAGAACCATAATCATAGGGCAGAATAAGGTGCACACCTAATGGCTTTTCCTTTCTATGACACTTAGGAGAAAATGACACTTGGGAAAATATTTGGAGATATGAAGATTCATTACCTTAACATGTGGAAATCTTATGATAGTAGTTAAAATGTAAAACAAAATATTTGAATTCATATGGTAATTCATCCGCGATTCAAGCTTCAACAACAAGGGGCTTCCAAAATTTAAAACAGAAGAAATTGCATATTGAATATTTTCTTTTTCTTCTTTGTCTCTATTTAGTCTTAAGAAATTATTTACATTGCACATGTTTTTGGACGAGCTAAGTTCAACTATAATTAATGAAAATCAAGGATTACTACACAAATTCGCGTTAAGCTAGTGGCACCTCAAACTTATTTTGCATTGATATTAATAAGCAATACGTAACCTTTTACAAAGTCGTTTGTCTAAACTTTTTCCGGCCGGCAATTTCAAGCCATGGCCACGCTGCCTTGATGATGATTCGAAAAGAGCTTATGAGGCCAGTTCAAAGGAATCCGCATGGCTCTAGTTAAATTCCGGGAGCCAAAGTAGCTTAGCTGCTTTCTCCGATCAACTGTTGACTTATCGTTCTTAGGCGTTATATATGCCATATGGCTTGTTTGGCTGGGTTTTTGTCAAAATTCTGGTGTGGAGGGGGCTGCCCACATTAATCAATGTTGATCCACCAACATTGATCGAATGTGATCCATTCCTTCACAAAAATGAAGTAAGACATGGCTGCGGATCATCACGCGAATCGATAGCAGCTGTTTTGTAGCCCTCCTCACACTTCTCACTTTTCTTTTGCCCCATTTTGAAATTGGGTTGGCCAATACAGGCCCCGAACCAAAATCCTTCAACTGCAATCCTAACAACAGAACATGCAGCACCAGTTCTTTGAGATGCGCCATGGAAGGGTCCTTATTGGTCGATGTGGCTTTCTGATTGTGATGCCTTCAGCAAAGGGTGTTATTACTGAGGTGCTTCTTGTTTCCTCTCCTAGTCATTTTAGTTTGAGATTTTGGTTTTGTCCTTGGGGTGTACTTTGATATGCTATTAAGCCAATCTGCATGCACAGACGATCCACAGCGCAAGTGCAAAAGCAAGTGTAGAGGCGCGGTATTTTGTAACTTCTGAAGATTTGGAAGGTGTAATTGCTATCATGGTTACACAGGTTAATGCGTTCACTACTTATTGGAAAAGGGCTTAGGATGCCATTGTCGTGCAATGAGGGTTGTGCTTGGAATTTGGAAAGAAGTCACAGAATTCTAAACATATCATATATAACGTTTTTAGAAATGGTAGTCTAGGAGATGAAGCGTTGCATGTTTTCTTAGTTATTTCTCTTGTTTTATACATGGCAGTTAAAAAGGATTAAGTTTAGCTTGTTCCCTTTCCAGTCCCAAAGGGCTTCATTTCCCTTAGGGTACTCCGCGTGATTCAAGAAATACTGGTATGTCCATAACAAGCTCGCCAAGTTGTTCTCTTAATCAACAGTTATGAACCAATTTATACCATGGCACAATTGATAAACTGCCAGTATGATGAACAACACAGATCATCTTGAGGATGCTAGATGAATGTAGTATGTATAGAACAGAAGTCTATTGATTTTCTAAATGCGTGATGGGAAGTTGTGCAACTGTAAATTGAATCTTAGAGTTCAGCAAAATTTAGAATGTGACCCCCAGTTGAAGGATGGCCTTATGGGGGTGGAGAGGGTTCTATATGTTCAGCACAATGTGACACCACAGACAGCAAGATGTTTCTGTGGAGATGGTTCAATGTATCCGAGCGGCCAGTCGGGGATACTGTGGATTCTTAGTCGGGTAACGTGCAAGTGCTTGTTTTATTTAAGTCCATCCCTATTTTTTACCTTTAAATTAAACATTCATCACTTTGACACAACTTCTACTTCTGACACCCAATAAGTTATGTGCACCTTGCACTTTTGATAGCAGTTTTCTGCAGCAGCTCTAGGCAAATATAATGAACATATGTCTGAATCTATCTAGAAGAATTAAGATCCTATTGCATGCCAAACATCAACTATTCTGGTGATATGTGCAGAGGAACAGAAGTTGACTGGTCCAAAAGAGCAATTTCACCACTTTGTATGCAAATGCAAGTCAGAAAGTAGGCTGGTGCAATATAGATCCTGTAGACTACTACAATGGTAAAATTAAAACAAAAAAGAGCTTTGTCACTGCAAGTATGACTGTACTGCAGGCACTTTCTTTGTGAAAACCTACTGAATGTGTATGCATAAATCAGGTGCTCAGGAAATGGATTCTGTAGTGGTGGATTCTGTCAGGTAATTTTTCTTTCCTACCGGATCTTATACTTAAAATCATTGCTCACTGCATTCCTTTCAACATGATGGTGGAGATATTTTGACATCATTAACTAAATGACCAAGTACAAATTAAGAACCACATTATGCAGAAGTCGCGATATGTTTTGTGCTTTCATCAGTTTTATCAGAGCATAGGTTTTGAGCTGAATTCAATCAATCCTCTACTTTAGATAAAAAGTGTTGGTCAAATACACATTTCCTGATATTTCCTAGAAAGCTGGCCCATGTTATTGCACTTGAATGACAGACAAAGAAAATTGAATCTGCAGAAATTGATATGGAGAATATTGATTTGCCATCGCCAAATTCGTTGATGTTTAGCCTCTGGGAACTGGGCTTATATTATGATATCAGTATTTAGCATAGGTTTTATAAGTTTGACCCTGTAGGCATATAGGGTTTTAGTTATTACTATGTGCCTGGGATGGTAGGAGTAAAGTCTTGATGCAATAGGTCCATTATCCATAGCAGAAGTCGTCCCCTGCATCACAGGCCATGGGGCCAAAGAAATAAATGAGAAAGATTATATTAACGCATCTCTGAGGAGACCACTTGGGTCTGAGACTACCAAATATACACCAATCTCGTTGTGCAGCTAGGGGCGTAATTGCAGCCTCCTAGAGATAACATCGCGAAAAAAAAAAAAAGAAGAACTAAAAGCGATCCATGTCCTTAATACGAATTTCCAAATCCTGTCATATGAGCTGATTCTTATTTTTTTTGAAGTCTCTTTTTGAAATTCTAGGGTTTACAGCAGTATTGGCAGCAGCCATGTTATATTGGAAGGGAGGCAGATTTCCCAAACCTGAATCCCAACGAGGCAACCATTAGTGATGCCTTTGGCGTACCAACATTCTTGGACTCCCTTTTCAGCCAACTGTTTCGGAATTCTTGAGAGCAATCCATGGAAGCCCGCATTGACCCTGCTGTGAGGGACCCAAGCTGGTGCACTTTATGCAACAAAGAAGACTAACTGGAATGCTGCATCCAATTGCAGAGGTGGCTGAAAATTCTGCTAATCTGATTGGATATGGCACAGAGGCTTGCTCATAATCACAGAGGCTAATAGAGACTGAAAATGGGTTTGCAGTCTCTCTATTTGGAAGCCGATAGCCCTGATAAAAGGTATTGAAAGGATGAAGCTTTGCTGGGACATCCTGAAAATCCGGCAAACATTTCCTTTTGTGAGTCTTATGATGCTGCATCTTTCATGCTAAAGATGGGACCCTTAAATTGCACACCAGGTAAGTATAATGAGAGACCACCTCCACTTGCTGGTCCATGAAAAAGAAGGGCTGCGGGTGCATGCAAGCTCACGATGCATTGAAAACCAATTCACTTTGAGCTCTCTTTGCTCGCATGGTGTGCCAATAAATGATGCTGAAGGCCATCAGGAAAGCAAGGGGCTTCAAAGCTGGCATTGACGATAAGTAAAAAGAAAGATTATATTATTAACTTCTACGGCAGACTGCTTGGGTCTATGAGACAAATATACAATCATCTTCAGCTAGGGCATTTGCAGTCTCCTAGAGATGTTGCATAAAAATGAAAAAAGAAAATACTAAAATGATGAAATCAAACTTTTTGTAAACTTTTCAGACTTGTTTGTCTTTTTAAAGGACTGCTTATGTTTTTCCTTTACTGGTCTTCTTCTAGTGTTAAGACAAAAGTTTTTCCCATCCATACATATAAGAAAAAAACTGGACAGTGTTCCATCATACTTGACTTTAAGCATAGATTATTTTAGTTGGTTAGACCTTTAAATCATCAGATGCGGCATTTGACTAATCAAGTTCTGTGGGCTTTCATCTCCTTTATATTCAAGGGTCTCATGTCAGCAGTTAAACTGCTTTTTCTTTTTCATCTCATCTGCTGGGCTTTGAAATTTAAGTTGAATGTGTTCATTGTCTCTTTTGGATGCCATATCACTGTTTCAACTAATTATGGCACTTTGGAGGTTTTCTAAGAGAAAATGATAGTGGAAACAGAATATACTTGTGTAAGGGACGAGAATAACACCAAGGTGTAATAAAATCTTCATACTTGGTGATAGCTTGGAAATTGGGATGGGATTTAAATTTAGATCCTATTTTTCTTAGGGTAGTTCTTCTAATTGTACATGAAATAAACTAGAATTATGCAGTTCGTTTTTAATATAGCTCTTTTATTAAACTAAAAGCATCATCAGCTTTGTCTGTGATGGCATAATTGCAGTGCAATGCAGGGTGGTTTATTGATTGCAGCATCCCTTCTGTAACAGGCACAGCCGAGACTGGGTCAAAATTCTGCTCAGATTAGGTGGGTCAAATAAATCCATGGGAATTGGTGGAGACTTGCAGAGTCTATCCGTGCAGAAGAAGCTGACCATTAATCTATGTTTATGATCTTCCTCCAGAATATAACAGTCACTTGTTGGAGGTGACTTGTGTTTTAATCTACCAAGAATTTCCCTTACTTTGATAAATAAAACTTTTCAACAGGACTTATTCAATGCGCAATTTGCAGGGACGCCATTTCAAGTTCTTATGTGTCAATAGAGTGTATGATGAGCGTAATGCAACATTATGGGTGACCAACTTTATGGTGCTGAAAGGTGCGTTATTAATCTTGTATAGATAAAGTAAATTATACTGTAGAGATCTGATATGGTGATATCTGCTAAAATGTAGTATCTGCCACATGTATAAAATGGGAACCTAACTGGCATATACAAAGCTGTTATGTAAAACCAATCAACCATCAAAGATGTTAGAAGAACTAAAGGCTATATGCTTTCTGTGCTCATAAAACCTCAAATCTCTAAACCACGTGCCAAAGTTTTATCACCCTGGGCTTGCAAACAGATACAAAGACTTGTGCCATGGGTCCAATTTCCAATCTTTCATCGGTCCTTTAGAAAAATGTCTATGTTTTGAATAGTCCGTTCAGCAACCTTGTACAGATGGCTAAAGACAGCTTGTATAAAAACAACAGAAAGCAGCACGAACTTATTTCCAGTGTTAGGTTTAACAGGTAGCACTCTATGAGACCCTCCTATCCAGTCCCCATCCGTACAACTAATGGCGATGGGGCAGACTTTTTCTATGTACCTGTTCTAGGTGCATGTGCAATTACTGCGTGCTGATCATGCACCCACTTGTCTATTCAGGTACCCAACTGGGCTTTCTCTTTGATTGCTGTTGAATAATTTATTATGTACTTTACTCTGCTGTAACATTCTGCTCCTTTTGTCTCACAGAATTATTTGGGACGGAGGAGTTTTTTTTTTCAGGGGACATGTATAAACGAGCATATAAGTTCATAACTAAAAGCTATCCATTCTGGAACCAATCAGAGGGTCGTAATCATATTTGGTGAGCCCCTCTGAAAAGCTAGAAGATATTCTCTTTCTTCTTATTTAAAAAGCATACCTCTATTTATAAATAGACAGATGTAAGTAAATAGTTGGCACGTTGCAAATTATAGATATGATCCAACATCAAGAACTATGACATCCTAAAATTTGGAGTTTACTAGTGGTTGTCTACTGCGACCTAAAACAAAGTTGCAATTATTTATCTCCCAGTTTCGTAATAGATTGTCACATATTTACAAATGTGCAATGTAAAACTTTGATTATTAATCCAAGACTTGTTAGATAACCCACTTTTGATACTGACATTTCATAACGTTGTGTCATAGTTCTTTCCTTGGGATGAAGGGGCTAAGCTGCACCTAAGGAGATTTGGAACAGCATAATGCTTACGCACTGGGGCAATACCAATTCTAAACACAATTACTCTACCACTGGTTATCTTCCAGATAACTGGGATCCTATTCCCAAAGAGTGGAGAGGTTCACACCCTTGCTATGATCCTGAGAAGGACATTGTGTTACCAACTTGGAAAGTTCCAAATCCTAGTCTTATTTCTGAGCGACTTTGGGCAAAGGTACCTTACAGCTTAAATAATTTTGACAATTGATATTGATTATATATAGAAATAGCTTCTAAGAAACAAGGAACAGAATGCTGGCCCTGACTTTATTTATATTTCCTTAATTATTGTTGGATCCTTCAGACATCAACAAGACAGGGAAAACTCTCTTTTTTATTTTAATGGCAACCTTGGCAATGCTTATGAAAATGGACGACTACAGAGCGGTAATACTTTTCTTCACATTATGATATAATACACAAGGCTTTTCAATTTACCATGTCAGATATTCTTCTTTTGCAGATACAGTATGGGTATTAGGCAGAAATTAGCGTCTGGTTGGCCTCCCAAATAAGGAAGGAAAAACTTGGTAAGCACAGACGGTGTAATTGTGACTAATAAAGGGAGTCCTAACTATGGTTTGGATCTTTCAAGCTCTCGATTTTGTGGAGTGTTACCTGGTGATGGATGGAGCGGGGCATGGAAGACAGCATATTGCATGGTTGCATTCCTGTCATAATACAGGCAAGTTCAAGATAGTCACTACTATTTGAAAACCACTGAATGAATTGAACTCTTTTAACGATTGTTGCCTTTTTATTGAAGGATGGGATATATTTACCCTATGAAGGGTTTCTTGACTATGGAAGCTTTGCGGTGTCGGGTGCTGAGAATGACTTACCACAAATGGTGTCTATATTACGGGGTAAAACATTAGGGCTCTTGGGCTGCCTCATACCTTGCATAACTCCATGCCTTGAAATTGATCACAATACCCTTTTTTCCATTTTAATATTGTTATTATATTTTTGCGTTAGCAGCCTTCATTTATTTTACAGAATTTCACTGAAGAAGAAGTGGGTGCTAAGCTAGCAGCTGTTCAAGGTCTGTGGCAAAGATTTACATACCGTGATGCTATCATGCTGGAGGCAAGTAGGCAGAAAGAGCAATGGAATCATAGACCAGAATGGGCTATTCAGTATGAAAACACTGGAGGGGATGATGTGTTGGCTACTCTGATACAGGTAATCTTGATCCTTGTGTAAAGCTGTTAGTATAGGAGACTAAAGATGTGGATGGGTGAACCATGCAGATCCTGCATTACAAATTGCATATTGGCAGATGGCAAGCAACACAGGGCAGTACAGGAAAAGAATTCGGCATCCCAAAAAGTTGTTCAGCTCAATTGTAACTTTTATGTGGAGAAAAATGAACATCATGTAGATGTATCTGTGTCTTACTCAGCGCTGGTGGTATATCCTTCGTATTTGACAACTGCTCGTTACATGCATATAATACATCGTATAGAAGGCCAACTTTTTGCGTTGAATTGAAGGTATTAGTTGAATCATACCTTTGTGAAGCATATGCCAAAAATACGGGAGGGCCTGGAACAAGGGTGTTATGGCCTATTATAACAATTAAGGGCTGGAGGCCATAAGCAGCTTGAGTTCTAGGGTGTTATTCGCCTCACGCAGCCCCAGTTTTATGGCATTCTCGTAGACAAAAGCGGTGTTTATGGCCATTTGGCATAACAAACCAGTTGTTTATGTGCCCTCAATGTGTTATTGGTGGGTAACACCACAACAACCAATGGTTGAGACTTGATCTCAGCAAAAAAAAATTAAGGGCTAATGGGTTGGCACTTTATATACGATTGGAATATAAAAAAAATAGGGGAGCTATTTTATATGTCTCTTGCCATTCAATTCGACATTGAAAAGAATTTTTTTTGCATTTCATTTATTTGTAGATGTGCAGAAATGGTTAATTTTAATTAACAAAATGAAGCAGAACTTCTCTATCAATTACAAAAGCAGGGATGGGAATGTATCTTCCACAAATACGCAGGGACGACAAATATTGGCATGCTCCAACAGAAGGAAACTATGAGTAATTTAATTTTCTCTAAAAGCAGTAGCATTTTATAAGCTACATGCAAGTCTACTTCAGAAGAAGAAGCTCAACAAAATCTGGATTCCGCGTAAAGTTTCATCACGTGTAGAGCCTAAACCATTTTCCAAGGCACATCGATCCAACTCTTCCAGCTCTTTGTTGTGATGATCCACTGCAGTGGTGGAAGGGTTATGAAAATGTTGCTTGAAGAAATCATTGTCAAGAACATAAACGTAATACACGGATGGTTTAAATTACGTCCATATTCCTTTAATTTTATTTGGCGGAAAAACTTCCCGCATTTTACGGGCGGCGCCCTTAGCCCCCATTGTCTTGCCTCTTCTTGAGCCCTTCTCGGCATTCAAGAAGCGAGGGTTCACCCTATCATGCCGCCAAGAACAACGAGCTATTTCGGCATGATGCCCACGGCCAAAGCGGGCTGTGGCCTTTCTGCTGCTGCCGGGCGGGTAGGCTCGTTCTTCGTTATCGAGATCCGGCCATTTTTTTGTAGGGATTTCTCTTCTTTTATTTCTTGGATATCCAAAGGCGACCAATGTAGCAGCAGTTGAACCAAGGTAGGAACAAAAGCGATTTCGCGGGGTCCGGATATGGCGCAAATCTAAGGTTGAAGCCATAGCTTTTATTATAAGCGGCTTCAATCGCGAGCCGCTGAAAAAACGAGCTTTTGAGAGAGAGAAAAGGTAATTTTAAGATCTCCATTGCATGCACTATCATGTATTGATAGATCTTGTTATGTTTGTTCTTGAGCCATTTCTTTACGTTACGATCGTGACCACATGAGTTGCATTTCATCGGCCAATACTGCGGGTAGAAAAATCGGCCCCTCTTACTTCTAGTTTTCGACCAGGATCAAGCTTTAATAGTATAATCGAATAAACTTTCTGCTCCAAATGCGAGTGCGCACCAAGCCATCGAGAGTTTTGCAAAATCTTGATTGAAGCATTATCATTTTCTATTTAGGCTTGACTACATCCACTTTGTCGGCTCTTTTAAATTTTTTGTCTTTCTTGGGGTTAAAGGCGTGGTTTGGATGCTCCCGATTAACTAGCATGGCCACTCTTTGAACCATAGGGCTTCTTCTGTTTTTTAGGATTTACCACAAGAACTTCTGCCAGAAGCAGATATATAGAAAAAGCGACCGCCGAGGTGTCACAATTTAAGTAGAAATTTAAACCATCGTATGTATTCGTCCGTAATGCCGCTTTTGTCAAAGATTGAGGTATAATTTTTCGGCCGCCGCCCGGACTTCGGCGCTTTTCGTAACTCCGCCCGCTCGTCGCCACCTCGTGCAGCGACCGCCTCGAAAAAATTATCACCGGAAATCTCGGCGTGCATTACGTAAATACGTATCAACAAATGAAAATACTAGAAAATATGAGAGTAATATGCGAAGAATACGCTAGAAAACTGGTAATACTTGATACGACAGAGCAGAATACAGGAGGTTGAGCTAGAAAGGTCAAGATTGGCGTTGAACCGGAATGCTTTGACAAGAATTAGGTGCCTCTAGATATAAGTTTCCATATATGAAGAAGATGCAAGACAATATCATCAAGATAAGAAGCATTGTCAGCTCACTTGCAAAGGATGTCTTTGTAATTTTAAAGCTGCAAGCTCAAAACTTGCTCCATGCAACTAACGTTCACATTTATGTGATGACCATATTCATATGTACAATACCTGTGTTGACCCACAAGGGGTCAACATAACATGTTTGGTCCTAGTACAAGTCACCCGCTTATCCTCTCCAGGGAAAAACAGAGACTTATTTGAAATCCAAGCAGCAATTGACTTAAAATTTGAGGACACCAGCTGAACACAATATTTCTTCAACAATGCAGTAGTTCACAAGATAAAAGAACTGGATGAAACTAGCTCGAGAAGTCGGTGAAGTTTCAGAGCTGTTAAGTTCGAGGAGCACTTTTGAAGGGAAACATGTATGGTTGTGAGGTCATTATTGAGTCCATGCTGGCTAGATTATCTACATGTCTCCATGATCTCCTGTTCCTCCTTGTCCACATTATCTTGCTAAAATAATTTATCCTTTCTTCATTCCTTCAATTAACAAGCAGTAGTCTTAAAGCAATTACCCTTATGTCACCATTTCACGCAAAAAGGTCGCTTGACTTGCCACAAAAGGATCATATATATATCCATATCTTTTTATCCAGTATCCACCACCATCAACAGTAATCATGATGAAGGGCCCGAATCTGAAAATGCAAAAGAAGCAAGAAACATCTACTAAGCTAATGAGTGTTCTTGTTATATTTGGAGCACTAATTTTTGACAAAAAAGAAAAATAGGTCATCAAGGGACTACGCCATTATTATCGGGGCCGAGGAGGCCGAGGCGAGTTGTTTACCTTTTCCATATTCCCTTTTATGCCTTGGTTGCACCACATTACATGTAGCGGACATATGCTATATTTTCTCGTCCGAATCAAACATAAAGCCCAATGGTTTTCCCTCACAAATTTTATTTTTCCATATGCTATGGCTACATGTAGATGTTTAGTCAGCATGGGCCAAGAATGGCTTCGAAACCAAAATCTGAAACCCTAATGCTATGGTCAAGCCACAAGCCACGATGCTAAAGATGGAAACCGTTCTTCAATGTTCTATGCCATCTCGGTGCTTCACGACGGTTTTTTGCGTAATTTAAAGGCAATGATAGAGGCACCGCACATGAGATTCATTGGATTCCAAGTCTGGAGGTATAAAAGGAAGAAAACCGAGGCATGATCCACGGCTCAGGGGAAAAACCATAGCTCCTGTGAGTGCAGTCATCTTATCCAAAATTATTACATTGTGATCCTTGAGTTTTATTTCTGAATTCGAATTGCACATACAGATTTATGGGATTCATTCAGCCTTGACCATTGAAGATGAAGAACGACTTTACAGGTTTTATTATTGCAGAAGGAGATGAAGAACAATTTTACAGGTTTTATTATTGCAGAAGAAGACATTATATGCTTTGGTCTGAAAGATAGTGGTGCGAAAGCTTGTGAGCAGAGGCCAATCTACTGCTATAACGATGGGAAGGTTGAAGTATTCTGGGTGCCACTCTACATTAATGGCCAGATTTTGCTTTGTCCTTTATGCATTTTGAATGTTGAAGAACTATGTTGAAAAAGGCGGAAGCATGCATAAAATAACTATAAGCTGTTTAAGATCATATGATCCATATTTTTTAAAGTCACCCTTTCTGAAATTTGGTATTCCTCTTATTTACAAGAGATAAATCCAAGGGAGTGACCATGTACATGTATTATTGCTCTTGAATGAATTTTAAGTCTCCGATACGGTTTGGAAAAATTTGGAGTTAGTTCAATTTGTGCATTTATTGTTATTATTATCTAATTTGGCTTGATCACTCTGTTATATGCTAACTGGCATTTAATATTCCTGCAAAAAAGAAATAAAACAGAGGTTGTTGGAGTATAGCTCTTGCTAAAACATCAACATCTTTTAGAGTATCAGCTGTAATTAGCTCAGTTTGAGTACTTGTTGTCATTATACAGTTCGGCCTGATCATACACTAATTGGCATCAAGATTTCTGCAAAAAGAAACAGTACCAAGATCGTTGGTGTATAGCTCCACATACGTCAACAACCTGTATGGTCATCAGAGCTAGAGCTAGAGTAGTTGGACTTGGCTAATCCGGGTAACATAATAAAACTCCACAAATATTCAGGTGTATTAGTCAGATTCTTTGTAGGTTCCTAGGTTAGATCACTTGAAGAATATCCTTCAATCGACAAAGCAATACAAGAGTATACAAATCTCAAACTCCTCCTAATCATCAATTTTCATTGGTAGAGATGTCACAAGAACTAATTGAGAGGTTTAGATGTGTATGGTTGCAATAGTGAAACATGAAATATTGGATATAGACAAACAATTGGTTGGAACTTCTCGTGTGACAACCATATTCATATGTACGAGTATAATAGTTAGAGCTGGAGTACTTGGACTTGTTTTATCCTAGTAGCGTTAGTAAAACTCCATAAATTTTTAGGAGCATTGTTCAGATTCTCTGCAGGTTTTCAGGTTACATCGCTTGAAGAATATCCTTTTACAATCGACAAAGTAATACAACTGTCGATGTAGAAGCTTAGAGTCCACGAATCTCAAACTCCTCATGATCATAAATTTCCATTAGTAGAGGTGACAGAGGACCTCACTAAGAAGGGTTCAGATGTGTATGGTTCCAATAGTGAAACATGAAATACTGGATATAGATGAACAATTGAAGAGAACTCATCACTGGTCTATATTGTGATTCAATAACCAGGCGGCGATAGTCATGCTTGTTGCAGGGACGTGCGGTAGGGAGGTCCCTAAGCAGAAGGAAAATAAGGTCACCAACATGAACTGTAGGAGCTTCTTAACGATGTAAATCAACATAATATTGACAGCATTCGTGTGTCTAAAGAAGAACTTAAAATTTCAAGAGGTTCAACACTAGGATTAATAGAGTCATATCATTCGACATTAAGAAACCAACAAGGATGCTGACCAGAGTAGAAAGAATAGCGTCTAGCCAGTAGAAGCATATACTGAGTCATTGTAGGCAAACACAGTTAATGAAAGGCAATCGATCCATCTATTGGCAACTGATAAATTCGCGCAAATATTGTTCCAGAGTCTAATTAGTGCACTATGCTTTCCCACTTTCTAAATGATGACCGGAAGTTCCTGAGTAATCAATATGTAATAGCTCCAAAAGTCGCTTCTAGAAACTTGCAAAATGAACGGAGGTCCAGGATCATTGGCGATGGCGTCTATCAAGCTATGGGAATCTACTACTTCACAAAAAAGAGGATTGGATATTTCCTCGCTAGTGATAGTGATGTTACAAGAAATAAAATGAGTCATCTTAGAGAAACAATCAACAATGAGCATGATGGCATCATGACCTCAAGAAAGTGCCAGCTCCAAAATAAAATCCACAAAAATGCTCTTCCAATCCATCTGGAACAAGCTGTGATTAAAGAAGACTAGGAGTAAGATGTCTTGGAGCCTTCACTAGATAGCGAATGTCATAGAATTTAAATAAACTTTGACAGAGCGACAGAGCCCAGGCTACCAATATTCTCAAATAAGTAGTTAAAGAGTCTTGGCTACTACAAAATCTTCGACCATCGATGGATCATGACAAGCCTGAAGAATCTAAAGCCTAGAAGCACCATAAGAATATACAAACATCCATCGTGAAACAAAAGCATCTCAAATGTTAAAATGATCTTAGTCCAAATGTATTTGCCGAGAAGATTATGTTGAGCTAAGATGTGAAAATACATTTTGAACCAATGGATTAGAGGGATGAGATGTCCGAATAGATTCTAACAAGAATGCATCCCGATGCCTCTCAAATAAAGTGATGGCCATAAGTTGGAACCAAGCCATAAGTTGGAACCAACCACATCCTAGAATAATCTATGATCAAATGTTGGATCACCCAGCTTAGACTCAACGTAAAAGCGTCAGACAAGGCATCATGCTTTCCCTAGAGAGATCCGTGATGATATTGGATCATGAAATCAATGTGGAACAATACTTGAGTATGTCACTGGGCTTGTCGATAGCTAAGCACTCGAGCAAATTGAAAATATTCCATATATCGATGGTCCATAAAGATTGTATCCGTGTGAGGGAAACCTTCAAGGAAATGTCTCCCAAGGAACCTTTGACGAGTGTTGATTCTTTCGAGTAGTTCACCAAATGTATAATTGAATTCTGTAGCCTAGGATTTCCGAGAATAATAGACAATAGCATACAGTTCATGATCATCCCCCTCCAGTGACAACATCTACTAGGAACAAAATCAGAAGAATTGATATGTCAGAATCAGATGATCCTGGGCTCTTTGGAAAGCTCATGCAGAGGGCTTCAGATTGATGTATGATTTGGCCCTAATATATCAAGATAGATACCTGCTTTTTGTACTTTCTCATTCGGGTACCCTTTTTTGCCATAATAGTATCAACTCCTTTTAGCATAACTCTCGATCCATGACTCCGTTTTCACTGATTTTTATTGCGTTGGAAAGCTCTCTTCAAGTACTTGCCATTGGTGCATGATATGGTCCTGTTTGTTGATCACTTCTGAGTCCAAAAAGCAATCCCCCCTCCCTTCCCCCCAGTCTCTAAGGATTGTTCCTGGGGACAACCCCTTTAGCGCCACCATCCCTGGTGACTAGCATCGAGGATCGTTTAGCGCGGCGTAGGTCGCACAAGGGACAGATTACAGAAGGAGCATACTAGAGGAGGGCTTCACAGCACGGCCCTTGGGGGGCTTTTGATAGGTACAGGGCCCCAAATGGTCGAAAGGACACCCAATATGCAGCGATTTGGGGTAAGGATGGCATGAAAGACGACCCAGTTATTGTACAAGGAGCTTCCGCTCACCCAGCAGCGGGTCCCACGGCCAGTGATTTCACGTTTTCGTGATCAGTTGCATGGCCACATACAGACAAACCCGATGGTCCCCATGGAGCTCCCTCTATTCCTCTTTAGGTCGCTACAGCCTTTATCCAAGCTTTGATGGACTCGCAGATTCAATGTTTCCCGATTGGGCTCCGAGACCACTTGTGCACTATTCATGCTGAGAGAGGGATGACAGGTACATCCCTCACTGTGTCTATTGAGATGTGGACACATCTGATCCAGATGCTACAGGTTTTCCTCCTGGAGCCTGTACAGACCAGTGATGCTTTAGTGCAGATGTTAGAGTCTTATCCCCCGAAGGCATCAGCTGCCGCCACAACACATGCTCATGTGGACAGAGTAGACATGTCTACCCAAACAGAGGATTTGCAGTACACGGATCAGCGAGCATCGCATACCCAATCCTCTGAGCCTGTTGTGGATTATGTCCAAGAAAGTTCTTCGTCTCGAAATACTTTCTTAGACATATTCCCTCGATGACGCTGGCACCGCCTCAACCAAAACTTTCCCTATTATTACGTAGTAGGACTAAAATATCAAAGTTATAACTTTACAAGAAATTTATCGCGGCGGCCAAGGCCACCGCGAACATTTCTCTTTATGGACTCAATTACGGGCTCTTGTGGAGTAGGAAAAAAGTTTCTAACATGAGACTTCCAAACAATAGAGAATAATTATATTTCTTTCTTCCTCTCTTTACACTCATATTGTTATCGTAAATTTGGTTACATGAATCATGACTATTTTCTAAAACCAAAATTCCATCCCCTTGAGTCCAATCAATACGACATCAAGAACAATGCACAAAATCATAAGACTGGCATATGCCAACCTCAAAGTATGAAGTTCTAATTGCTTCTTTGCCACTCAAATCACCGTCGAAGTTATTTAACATCTAAGATAGGGACAAAAAAAGATTGATACTAAACAGGTTCTTCAACATTCAGATAATATTTGAGAAGCTTGGAATTTAAAGATTGAAGCTTTAATGGTATGATATTTGATAAGGGATTTGATGACGTAGCAATAATAATGAAAAAGAAAAAAAACGAGGTCGACGAACAGAAAGAATAGTATGTGAGATGAAGATCGAAAGCGTGTAGGGAGATTCAGAGGCTTCGAAGATGGTCGGGTTTGATCAAGAATAAGGGTTTGATCATGCTTGGTGTTTCGGCAAACTTATTGAATCCAAGGCAGTGGTTCTCGATCGAAAAAATTGGCTTGCACGCAAAGAGGGCATCTGATTTGATTTCAGTTTGGTGTGAAGAAACCAAATCGGCAGCAAGCAATCGGCATCAACCAAGTCGTGGTTGAATTTGGCAGCAAGCAAGTCGGTGGAATTGGCTGCTTTGGTTTGGCGTAGCATGTGACTTATGTTTTGGCGTAGCATGTATGGAAAGCCAGAAAGAATTGCATGACTTCACATTGAAGGTTGATAACAAGCTACACATGAAGATTATTGACCCACTAAAATCTTTGTGTGACAATGGCTCAGATGGGCAACATGCAGAAGAGGAAAATGATGAGGGAAATGATAAAGAGGAAAATGATGCAAAATGGCCTCTCGTATGGAAGGTGTCGGCACTGAAGATCTAAACAATACTAAAGGTGTTAGTGAGTATGTTGATACACTAAACTCTACTCGGATTTGGCCAAGACTTTTATTGTAGTCATTTCTTGAATGTCGATCGGGGTTTGTAAATGTTCTGTTTGTTGATTTTGTAAATCCTACTCGCTTTTATAGTCAAGACGTCCGCAAACATTTTTTGAGTAATCAAACGCGTTTCGTTCTTACTATAGCAATGCATGTCTAAGAACCTTTTTTGTGTTTCTTGTAATGATGTGTAGTTAGTAATGTTCTGATGCATTGATAAAATCCTTCTTATGACGTTTTCAAACTGTGTCAATTTATAGTCTATTATTTTTATGTGCATTTTTAGAAGAGACAATTTTTTTTAGAAAAAAATTTAATAAACAGACCCTTAAATTGAGGATTTATTTTTAAAATGTGCCCATTTTTTTGTTATGATCTCCCTAAAATGGCACCACTCTCTTTGAAAATAAGGCCTTTTTTTATAGCATCATCCCAAAACTAGCAAAATTTTAAGAAATCTTAGAGAATCTTTTTTATTAGTGCAACCGCGGATCATTAGTGCATTTGCTAGGTCACCTTGTTTTGAATGATAAAAGCATTTAGCATGAGTAATGAAATCAACAAGGCTGTAAATTGTTTTGAGAATATCACGAAAATTAAGGTTGAAACACGATTACGTGACATTCACATGTCTAAATTTGGCCCAGTGAAAAAGGGCCACCACTATTTTAATCTAATGAAAGAATATAGTATTGTGTTAATAGAGAATCACTATATCTGCATGGTGGATATGCTTGCACGATCAGGAAAGTTGCATGAAAAAAGAGAAATTGCTTAAAACTGCATGGTCATTACTTATTGTTAGCTGCTTATGAATCACGGGGAGTTGGACCCAGGTCTGAGTGAAATGGTGTGAAAAAAGCCTTTTGTCAGGATGCCATCCTTTGGCAGATTTAATTAAGTTTGAAAGTAAGCTAAAGTTTTGAATGTATTTATGTCCACATCTGTGACATTGAGTCATGTAGCTGCGTGATAAGATTTGATCTATCATATACATATAATTCTGTGTTGAGAACGTATAATGCTTTTTTGACAAGCACACTGGCTAGGTGAAGACAAGCCAACAGATTATGGTATTGACACTTACGAAGTTCTTAATAAGCCTACAGATTATAGTATTCATACTTAGCAGTTGTCTTCAACATGTGCTCTTTAAGCCATTCTTATTAAGTATCTGCAGGCAAGTGCAAATTTGTTGAATTCATGCGATAGCATTGGAGGTAATTACAATTTCAAGTTTACAATGCAATCTGGAGCAACAGTTCTGACTTCAAACGGGATGGTGTTCATCCGAAAGAGCCTTTACCCAAATTTCTGCTACTTGATCCATTGATGTTTTTTGGAATATGCACATAGCCGCATTTATTATCAAGCTATTTTTTTGGAGGCATACTATGTGAGAGAGAGTTTGCAAACTCTTGCTTAATGCTATGTTGGTTCTCATTCACTGAATAACAATGACTCTAATTCAAATGTTGCTTATAATTTGCAATGCCAAAGGAATATTCAACACTCAAAATATTGAGAATCAAAGAATGTTGTCATATGCTAGGCATTCTAAACATGATATGAGGCCTTTCATTCTATTCTTAACTTTAAATTTGATTTTGCTTGACATATATTTGCAAGGATTCCCATTCAAGATGCCATATATGGACACTATCATAGTATGCCACCTCATACATTTATGAAATATTCTATCCACAACCTATTTTTGTGTTTTATTCTGTATACGACCTACTTCTCAAGTCGTTTTGCAATTTCCCAAGATAAACTACCTCTCAAGTCTTTTTTCAATTTCCCAAGATAAAGTTGGATTATGACTACACAATTTTCTCATTCCGACTAAAACATTTATAGGCTCCCAACTTATGCCCAGCAATGCTGGGCACCATTACTAGTTATTCATGATGCTCTACAACAGCCAACAAAATAGTGCATTGATACAAGCAATGTCAACTTACTATCTTGGTGGCTTGAGCATCCATTATCCATGCCAAAGCCTCCTTTTTTTACTCAGGACGATGTTGCTGGAGTGTGATCAAAGACAAATATTATGTACATGCAATAATGTGACGAAATACAAAATAAACATAGCAACACATAAAACTAAATAAATATTATGCATTACCTCCTCGGGTGATGAATATTAACATGCTGGTTTGTCGTGGATCAAGCTGATTCTTTTGTGGTCTTGTTATGCTCCTCAACTTTCTTGTCCCTGGCCTCCTTTGCTGCAGCATTTTGAACATGCCTAGAAGATGAATATGTTGCTTCATGTTCATGACCACAGATCCTGCTGCCGGAAACATCAAGATTAACTTGTTGCATAGTTCGCAAGCAATACAAATGCTACTCAAATCTATGTAGCCTGCTATGCTGTCCTTGTACAACTCAAAAACGACACCGGACTGCTCTACAAAAGGAGTGCTATCCTGTAGTAAGCATTGCTCCACTATAGCCTTGTTCCATTCAATAGTATCATTTGTTCTATTCTATTCTATCTACTTTGTTAATTTGGGATTTCCCGGCATGGCAGAAAATGTTTTTGGAATTATTTTTTAATTGATTTCCTAAGGTTAGGGGGTAGTTTGGCTGCCTGAAATATTTCCGGTTATCCAAAAATTAGAAATTTGGCTAGGTATGATTTCGAAAGGGGATTTTTTGGTGTGATGGATCATCGGATTCTGGTGAACTGGCGGCATGGAAGACACCTATTCTTTGATGGTCAATGTGTTATTTTTCTCCGTTTCGGTAGTATTAGGCGATGCCAGCTCGCATGATGCCACGGAATGACCCGTACTTTTTGCTGGATATTGGCTAGGGGCGCCGGAATGCATAGATGCGGGTCTAGCAGGCATACAGTTCCGGCTACTCCAATCAGTTGCACAGCTCGAAGTTCTATCTCAACTTCTTGCGGTATCCATGTCGTGCAGAAGCTATAGTTGGATCTAGGTACTTGATTAGCTTTTTCTTTTCAGATAGTTGATTGCTGTTGATTTTGTGTTGTTGTGTTACATAGATCATTTTATCTTATTGGTGAACCCGCAGCACTTTTAAATAACACATATGACTTGATTATGCACAGGAAACCATTCAGACTTTTTTGCCTTGCAATTGGCTTTTGCACAGGTAAATATGATGATAATGTACAAATCTATAGTTTCTTTCGTGTTCTTTGGAAGTCTGTTCAGGCTTTTGCATGCTCTTTTATTTTTGCTTCATTTCTTGTGATCTTTTGTGACCAAGTCCAGAATATTAGTTTTCTATTTATTGTTATTTGAAAATGATTCGTATATGTTTCATGGCTATCGAATCATTTTGTTTCTCTCATCCTTTGTCTTTAGGGTCCTTTATTATGAACAATCCCTACTCTAGAATGTCTTTGCAAGATTTGTGCATGTGAAGCTTTCACAAAATGATAGTATTTATGAAGTTAGAATATAGAGAGGTTGCTGGACAGGTCATTGAGTATTTGCATATGCCACTGTTTTAGAGCCATTAGATCCATTTAGTGGATTTCTTCTAGCATTTTTATGTTGAATACTACTTTAGTTTAGACTATTGATTAGAATTATAATACACACAGGCAGATTGATATTTTCATGTGCATACATGCGATAATGTTAGGAACTATAGTGAACATACATGAATATACAGGTTTAGATGTCAACTACGGGATGCATAGTCAGCTGTTCTTTATACTCGCTCCTTTTACAATTTGTTGTTCTAATTTGCAATGTCCTTTTGGGTGCTAATCTCCTCTCGGCGCTAGAGGTCTATACTGCTGAGTAGATATAGACATGGAAGTACCACAAGAATTGTTACCAAATAAAGGAGCACAAGCATTGTTGAATAGTTCACCTATTACACGGATGGATGTTGCATTTGCAAGCTGGATAGCTTCCTCTGCTCTGTTTATTGTTTCATCAAGATGGGTCTTCAAAACTTTTGTGTACACCTTATGGCTACGCTTGATAGGTAAGTTTTAGTTAAGGTAGGGCTAAGGTAGGGCTATTAGAGGCTGCCTTGCAGTTCATGTAGCTTCAAGAATGTTGTTTTTTTCCCCAAGTATAACATTTTTCAAGGATTTCTCAAAAGTAGTTCAGATAAGCTTCACAATTTTCTTTTGTATTATATGATGTATAGCTTTATTTAGCTGCAGAATATGCAGTCTGTTGTAAGAAACTATGGGCTTGGGAATCTTCTGTTGCTTCTATTCATTGTTCTGTATATATGCTAATCCATCAGCATAAAGACATATTATGGAGTCCTCCTTCATGTCTAAGGATATGTACAGTGCATTCAATTGTTTTGATTTTTGTGAATAGTTTCATTATTTATTGGTATTTTAAGTCCAGCACTTAGCTGCCAAGCTCGGACCAAGCTCCCCATGTGACAAGGGCGCAATAAAAGTTGAAAGGTAAGATCTGTTGTTCTGAAAATCTATTTCAAGACAGAAGCAGCACAGAGACTCAAGCGATCATGCATTGGCATCTCTAATTGGTTCCTATTTTATGTGCAGTAGATGCAACACATTGGATTCATGCAATGTTTGGAAGGAACCCATAATTGGTTCCTACATTAAGAATATGCAGGAGAGGATGCAGCATGTTGGATTCAGGCAATGGCTAGAAGAACCCAATTCAGAGTTCATTAGCACTTGGAAATATAGAGGTTAAACATGAACTCATTTCTATTTTTGTGATTATCTGCAGGGGTCTTAAGCATTTTTCCTTTTCTATAGGGTAGAATCCATTTTTATATTTTGCTAGCAACGAAGCAGCACCTAATTCAGAACTTCTGGAGACACTTGGAATGGCAAAACAGAGGAAAACCTGCCATTTGTTACATGTCTATTCTATTGTAAATAAGTGCAATCATTGACATTCTATTGCATGGTACAGTTTTTATTGGAGCAGCCCCTTTGCTCTGTGTGAGCAACTGAAGAGAGTTTATGTGAAAGTCCGCTCTTTCAAGTGATACACATGTGCCCTGGTATTTGAAGTTAAGTTGCGTATCTTTATTTTTTTGCATGATTCCTACTGCCTTTGAAGCACTTCCGCTATTTGTTAAAGTAAGTTCGTGAACCTGTAATATTTGCGTAGGTAATACTGAACTATGCTATTAGAATGAAGGCAAACTGCTCGAGTTAGCAAATCTGCTGAATCACGATGTTTTTAAGATCCCTTACTTAATTTGCTAAGAATAATATGTTATTAGGTATCTACGCCTTAGTGGACTGCTTTGCATAGTAGATGCATATATTTTCTTCATAGTAATGAATGCAATGAACGCTGTTGTTTTTAATCATTTCAGGATTGCAAGTTGGCTTGGGTTTCTATCAATTAGGTAACTCAGGGACTGGATGAAATACTAGGGGCTATTCTACCACTGCGGTTAACATTTGGAGAGCATTATCATGCAAAGCCAACTGTGTCAGGTTCAGTTCTGATGTATTCCATCCTAATGGTACGTGTTGCATATATAAGTATATGCAAAGCTCAGTAACCGGAGATGCCTGATTTCACGTGCCAATTTGACAGTCTACAATGATGGCACATTATGTATGGACATTATTCAAGACGCATGGTCTCCATGTTATAATATCTGTACCATCTTGACATCTGTCCAAGTAAGTAAAGTAGGTTATGCTGATGCATGTTTGTGATCAACTTCTCCATTATTGTTTGCATGGAGTTTCTTCTTTTTTTTCTAAAATTTTTGTTCCGACTGATTGTTTTCATGTCATTATGGCTTTGCAGTCTCTATTCACAGATCCCAATCCCTCCAGTCCAGCGAATCCAGAACCAGCACATTTGTATCACAATGATCTGAGGTCTTATAACAGGTTGTTAAGACTTTGTTAATCAAATTAGAAAATTTAGTTGGAGAGCCTTTAGGATTTCAGAATTTTTAATGTGCATTTTGTTTGCAGGAGAGTACGGCAATGTGTACAGAAGTCCTTGGAATGTGCTACTTGATTGACTCCTCAGCAGTCCATTGTTATTCGGCTAATAAGTTGGTCGGATAAGCTTTGTATATGCCATCCGGGCTTTACCGTATATGCCAAATGTATGCATTTGCCACCTCTCTAGATTAAAGCTGATGTTGTAAACAAATAAATCCCGATTAATGAGACTTATTGACATGTACTTTAGAAATTGGAAATGTCATGTTAAGAAATTGTTCTAGCCGTATTAGAGAGTTTTGTATCTTATTAACTTGCATTTTTAATCCTTAAAAAATGCGTCTTATTCATCTTATTGTATTATTTCCTATTCAGAGATACACTGCAAACATACAGCCAGTTCTATTAGGATGGTGTGCTTAGGTTACATTGAAATCTAGCTACCCAGATAATGCAAATATTGGGGAAGATTTTATATGTCGCTACTGCCACGGAAGATTTAATATCTTCAGAACCATCTTCATCTTCATGAGCAGAATAAGGTGCACACCCAATGGCTTTCCTTTCTCACACTTGCAAAAATGCTGGAGATATGGCCATTACTATAGCATGTCAAAAACATTCTGATAGAGAACCATAATCATGAGCAGAATAAGGTGCACACCTAATGGCTTTCCTTTCTATGACACTTGGGAAAATGACACTTGGGAAAATGTTGGAGATATGGTCATTACTATAACATGTGAAATACTATGATAAAGACAATTAAAATGCCAAACAAAATATTTGAATTCACTATGGTAATTCACATCCGCGATGAATTTCAAGCTTCAACAACAAGGGCTTCCAAAATTTAAACAGAAGAATTGCATATTGAAGATATTTTCTTTCTTCTTTGTCTCTATTTAGTCTTAAGAAAATTATTTCTGTGCACATGTTTTGGACCAACTAAGTTCAACTATATTAATGAAAATCAAAGGATTACTACAAGTCGCAGTTCTAAGCTATTGGCACCTCAAGCTTATTTTGCATTGATATTAATATTGCTAAGCAAACTTGCTTTGCGATTGCTAACATATTATTATCTCATATAATAGGCATTATTTCATTACTTAAACTTTGTTCAATTCTCAAATACGTTTGCCACTTCAAACAAACTTGGCATTAAATTGACATGGATACGCAAACTTGCTTTGCATTATTGCTAAGGTATTATTATCTCATTACTTCGAACGTGTGGCCAAGTACGTATTTGAGATAGAATTCAGATATCAAAGTCAGTTATCATCATTCTTTTGCTACATCGACATTCTAAAAACTTCAAGGAAGAGGTGTCCCTCCAAACGATCATGTGCTAGAAGCAGTCCACCTTATCCATCATGCCATATCTTATATCGCATTAAGTCATCCGTGTGTTTACTCATTCACCAAAAAATTCCATTCAACCAGCAATCAATCATGATCATTTTGTACATTTGTACTATATGCTTTGCTTTACAGATCTGCGTCTCATGTAATTCCTTTGTCTCAGGTAATTTTGTTCTTGCCTTCTTGGTACCAAGTGTATTCTTCTGTCGTGTTTAAAACTTGCTAGAAATGAATGCAAACTGGAGTGCATCATGACAATTTTCCTTTGCGTGCAGCCTTGAAAACTTAGCTTATTTTGCTTGCATTTCTGCAAATTACTATGGTATGTAATTGATTTGACTTTGATATGTCTACATGTGTAGGAATTTATAGAGAGTGCGTAATTGGAGCTTCACCAGCATTATTGCACTCTCTTCCTCTATCATTTTAAAATCCACTACATTTAAGTGCAAAAAGACACAACTTGAAGACAATCTCCATTCCTAATCAAAGAAACCACCAATTTTCTAAAGCCCAGCAATGCTGGGCAATGTTATACTCTTTTAAATCCACTTTTAGCATGTGCAATAAAGATGTATTGTTTGACACACTGCTTAAGCCAACATAAAGCTATACAAAACTGCATCAAACTGCATGTGAATAGATCAAGACCCCAGAGAAATTTTGAATGCAAGTCTATTCCCCATTTTGCAAATTCTAAATGGTGAGGTTTCTTTACATATCAGCACCTTCTCAAATTATTACTAAGCCCGGCAACGCTGGGCACCATAACTATTTCTATTCTTAACTTCAAGATTTGTTTCAATAATTATCCTTATGTATCTTGCTGTGAAGTTGTACATAGTATCACGACCACCTTTTCCATAATGTACATCACACTCCATACACCATATATAATGTATTGCCCGGCCATTTACATCTGCAGACATGAGCTCAAAGCGGTCATGCCTGCCAGCATTTCTCATTTTGTTTGTGTAATATCTAAAGTCCTTTTTCCACTTACATATTTCAGCCCTTGTAGCCAGTTTAGACTGCATTTTGCTCTCACACAAGGATTCCCCATTGCCGTTGTCATACTTATCACTCTTGTCCTTATCACTCTTGTATTGTTCACTTTGAGTATTTGAAGCAATCTCCACCACATCATCGTGTTGATTGACTTCTTCTTCCCGTGGACGTAAAAATTCATCTTATCTTATCTAACTCTTCAACAATTAGACGTGGCTTTTTAAAAGGCTGAATTTTAGAAGGCTGAATTCTGCTGTCATCTGTGAGCCTTACAAGAACCTCATTATCTGTGACCTTAAACCTTCTTGCTTTCGTGACAAAGGTAACTTCCGCTCACCAAGAAAAACAAAAGCATAACCGTTGAGTCCTTCCAACTTATCATTTTCTATCTCAAATCTGAGGTCTGCATAAGAAGCAGTACCTTTTACCCTTACAAATCCAATTTCAGTAGAGTTCCCACTACCATCGTCTAGGTGAATGACAATTGCAAGCAAATCATACTCCATCTTGGCTATACATCAAATGATTACACATCATTTTTGAGTCAATATTTCATTGGTTAGAATGGATAAATAAACAAGCTATGAGTAGGAATTAGCAAGACCTTTGATTCTAAAAATGCATCTTCAAGAAAAGCATAAAGACTCAACCAAATAGCAATCAAGAAGCCCTTAGGTCCAAAAACTTGAATAATTGCAAAAATGATGCAGTAATAATGAGCCCATGAGTGGAATGATAGAGGAAAATGCCTAACCTGGAGTCTCAATTATGTGAAGATGAAGATGGATGTTTGTAATAGATACGAATTTGCAAAATCCACAAAGATCAAGAGTATCCGACCTGCACTTCCCATTTGAGGAAGAAGGGAAAAAAAATCCGAAAATGTAGCCCCAACAAAAAGCTTTGCAAATTCTAGAAAAAATAAAGAAATCAACTATATATTACCTACTTTGTTTTATGAACAAGCCCCCCAGGGGCCTTCATATACGACAGAGGCTCTTCTCCGGCCAAATTATCCCTCCGTATACGGTAGAAGCTCTTCTCCCCCCAACTTACCCCTTACATTTTGCTATGGAATATTTCTCTCTCTACCGTTTATGTTCCAGTCGTATACAACTTTTTTAACCATTAAAAAACACCCCTACCAGTCATGCAGGCATATATACACTATGAAGTGTGCACCCCCCTTGCGACAAGAAGGTTTTGACTCTGATTTGAATGTTGTTTTCAAGGATTTTACATCCAGCTTTGAGAGACACATTATGTTTTCTTCTCTATGTGAATTGACTTTTTGCTTCACAATGCTTCTCTGTATTAGATTATAGATATGCAGGAATGAGTCATAATAGTCATGATGGTTTTGTCAAAGTATTATCGATCTTTGTACATCATATATGATGTTAAAGAATCGGGTCTTACATTTTTGGATAGAAATGCTATCACAACGAAAAAGGTGCTCACATCCCGTTGCACATATCTTTGCTTATTGTCTGCAAGTAGAGAGCTTTGCCTTGAAGCTGACATGTGTAAATAAGAGCTTTTAATTGTCAAGTCAAGCCTCTATATGCCTTCAAGCTAAAAAACATTGCAACATTTGAGAAATAGCAAGCTGCTATACTATAGTCTGATATGTTGTTGAAACTTCATATATAGGGAGTTAACTCCTTTACCAAAGGATTTTGGTTTCAAGGGAGTTTATATGATCACATGAAACTAAGATGGCACCATAAATAGACACTAAGATAAGGCAGATAGAACCCACAGATTCCAAGGATCCAAAATGGGCCCTTTCTGATAAATTAAAGTCAGATTAAAATCTCTCTAAATGGAAAATCTCACTGGAGTATGGAAACGGTTATCCGTCTTCACATTCTTTTGAACGTAACTAGCAAAATATGGCTCTGAAGAGTCATTTTTAGAATGTGAGAACAAAATTGTAACAACAGTTTTCCCAAAAGCCGTTGCTTCGAACATGTTTCCATCCGAACATATTTGGAATAACAGGAAACAACAATGTATGAATGTATTTAGCATGATTTAGACTAAATTTTTGTACAATGGTATTCAGGGCACATTGTCAAGGCAGAATAAGATTTAAATCTCCCTACCTAATAGCACTTCAACCTTATCACAAATTCTCCCTGCTGAATATAACACCAATGTCGCTTGTGTGCATGCAAATAAATGGATAAAACGATCCACCATACATCTATAGACTGCCTATCAACTTACAACATATTGCACATGAACAACATATTGCATACTACATGAGAAACCTGGACATTGTAAAAACAAATGGTGCATTATATTATTTGAAAAGGCTTTCAACAATAGAGCAATACTTTTCAATTATCAATAGACTAATAAAGCAGAGAAAGATACATTACATAGGAAGCAAATAGCAACTAAATTATGTTGTTGCATACTAAAGAGAAATTGTATGCAGATGACAGTGCTATGGCGAATCTTGCTCCAGGTCTCCAAATTGTATATGCACAAGCTCATATGTTTTCTTCTCAAAAAGTGCTTTTGCCAATGCATTTCTACGCGCAGCATTGGCTTGAGAAGTTTCCTGAACATTCATGTTAGCATTACCAATCAGAATAGAAACCTCCTTTGGATCATCTTCGAGTGTCCTTGCAAGGGCCTCCAACGGATTTAAATTGACACCATCGACTCTACGAATTCCATAAGCTGCAGCCCTAGTAATTTCTGTCTCTGCTACTTTTAATCACTTTATCTGCCTCTCAAATTTTTTAGTTTTCTTTTCTTCTGCAACTATGTTCTCGAGTTCCATTTTGGCTAGCAATTTCTGGTCTCTGGTACTTTTAATCGCTTTATCTGCCTCTCAAATTTTTTAGTTTTCTTTTCGTCTGCAACTGCGTTCTCAAGTTCCATTTTGGCCTCACTAACCCAGAATTGATCAAAGCTATCACCATGGCGAATGCAAAGATTATGCAGAACAAGATAAGTGGCCACTATCTCAGGCACTTTCACTACAACAGAATAGGGTGTTTTCCGTCGGGTATAGCGTCAAACAAAGTGACGCTATGCGTGTCCTCAAAGGCCCACTAAATGTCACTGGATTGACGCTAAAAGTGCTATACTTCGATGTCGCATGGGCGTCATTTTTTGCGTCAAGTATTGTGTCACGGTTACATAACGCAAAAATGACATAATGACTATATTTATGGCAATTACATGGCATGTTTGTGTCGAACTTATATCGAAGTTATACAATAATTGCATCATATTTTATGTCATATTAGTCTCGACACAATGACTACATTTGTGGCAATTGCATATCACGTTTGCGTTGAGCTTATATCCAAGTTGTTTAATAATTGCATCCTATTTTCTATCATATTAGTCTTAGACACAATGACTACATTTGTGGCAACAACATGATATATTTGTGTCACAACTTATGTTCAATTCACTAATTGCGTCGTATTTATATTATTCTAGTCTCGACTATGCAATTAAATTGTTTCACCATATTGGCATTCTTATTTTTGGATAGGTTGACTCCTTTGCGTCATATTTATAACTTTCTTATAACATGCTTTATATCTTTTTGTTATGCAGTTTATAACGAGCCCGTCTTATTTTTACAACATGATTGCAACCTTATATAGTTAAGACGAATTGTTTTCTTTTTGTAATATTTGAAATTATAAACATGCCTCTACTTTACATGTACTTGTAAAACATGCTTTGCAATTCTTGTAAAACTACCTCCAGTCATAATTCTACCTTTCATATAAGAATCTTTTGAATTTTTGCCATTTGCCATGTCGTTGACATTTCTCTAATAACTGGACCAAGTCCATTTGGGACCTTAATCCGATTCCCTCTTAGAACAAATTCATCTTTAAAGTTCCCTAACATTAAGTAGGGTACTTTTTGGAGCAGCAGGCCCCTCCACCAAAATTTGCCATGATATAAATAGTTGCTCCAGGCTTTGTTAAAACTGCATTGAATTTAGAACCTCTATTTAAATTATCTTCAGAATATCGGAACCCTCACTCAAATTCCTGGTTCTTGGTGGTGTACATCTAAAATTGGTTGCTGCTGGGCCAGCTTTCATTAGAAGCATCCACCTTTGACAAACCTGGCTTAAGATTTCCTGAAGTAGGGACTGTGGAAGGGATTGTAGGCCCACAAACCTGTTTGTTTTCAACCTGCTCGTTCATCTGAAGGATTGTTCCCAGCATGGTCTACATTCCAAAATAACATGCTTAGAAGTTGGACGTTGCAAAAGCAGAGACAAAAATAGCATCTACCTACCTTAAGATGTTCAAACTTGGCCAGAAATATGTAGTTCTCCCTTTTTTCATGCAAAACTAATCAGAGCAAATTCAGTGAAGCCAAGAGCAGGAGTTTTTTCCTGAAGGCTCTGCTAAGCGACTCTTCAACAAAAGCTTATACTGCTGAAAAAGAAATGGAGTTGTAGGCACAATTATCAAAGGTCGTAGAGACGCTCAAAGCAGTAGAATGATGTACACTTAATGAATTGGGAGCAAAAAAGTTAAATCCTAGAAAATGATATCTCAGATAGAAATAACACTTCTTACATTGGATGCCAAGGCTAAGACTCAAGTTTCAGACATAGAGGTTGAACAATCAGAAGCAAAAGGTAATGTTTGTGATCTAACAAGGAAATTTGCTGCAGCCACGAGGATGATTTATGAACTGGAGATACTGCTATGTGTGCGTCATCAACAAAGAGGACAGTAGTGAGAAAGAACAGGTTGGTCCCATAATTTGTCAAAATAGCAACTGTAGAGGTTGTTAGAGTTATCACTGCAGCTGCTAGTTCTAGCCATTCAGATATCAATTCTCATTCTAAATCTTGTAAGCCCAGTTCACAGAACAACATACACCTGCAAGGCCAATAAGGGAGAACAGTAACTAAAGCAAGACACTCAGTGGCATTTAATCATGACAATGCAGAGCATGAATCTCCAAAACCACAAAATGGTCTAGATAGTAAGCAAACACGTTTTATTTTTTATGATCCTACTCCATCAGAAATTCTAAAATATCAGATACATTAAATCACCTCCCGAGATGTCAAATTGAATAGTTGATAACTTTTATGTCCATTGACTACAAGCTTTAAGCTATGAGGAAAGATACAACCAGCAGCCATGTAAAATTATAGAAAAAAAAATGAATGCCAGAATAGTACCTGCGCCAGAAGAAATGATGCAGGCACAATAACATTGCAGCTAATAAATCAATAGTCTTTTCATTTGCCTTGCCATATTTTTTGCAATTACATCAGTACTTGAATTAGAGGAATCACATCACCATCTGGGCTCTAAAGATCAAACCAACTGGATCAAAAAGGCGTAAATAATCAGACAATAAACCTTAATGCTCTTCACGGGTTGCTTGTTGATGCCATCCAACTATTTGTTCATTTCTTGCATTGCCAGGCTCTTCCTTGAGAAAGAAATGTTTGTGCTACTTGCAGATTCTAACCAAATGGCAAAACTAAAGAAAAACAGAAAGTCTAAAATATGAACATCTGTGCCATGTCTTCTCACCATCGCCAGATGCTCTATCGCCAAGCTGGACTCAGATACGAAACCATAGCTGCATATCTTCAGTGCCTTTGTGGCCGCCATAGCCACGAGCGGGAAGCGAATGCGTGAGCGCCAAATAGTATAGCTGTTTCAAAATTTTCTTTATTTAGAGTTGAAACCGTCATTGCCACGTCACCTTTTTTTTTTTTTTTTACCCCAAATCTGGGTAAGTGGGAGATTCTAGGTTTCTTTGTGACTAGCTAAACTTTATATTGTAGCTAATTGTCATTAGTTGCCCCAAATCTTGGGTAAGTGGGAGATTCTGGGTATATGCTGGTATATATTCTCTGTGACTATCTAAACTTTATATCACAGGTAATTTCCCCGTAGTTGTATGCGGAATAGAAGTTTACAGTTTTGATAGCCAAAGTAATTAAGTTACGATATGTTAGATCCGTATGAAAAGCCTCGCCTCAGCTTTAGGTTCTAACACCGCTCTATAGGTTCAGAATTTGCTTCCGACAGGTTCTGAATTTGTTATAATTTCTTTTCTGACTTTCTTCTAGAGGTATGATTTATATAGATAGGAGCCACTTTTCCAGTGTCAGTATGTTGCACATTGGGACCCTTGCGCGTTGTTATGTTCTATTCACCTAATTCACGTTATTTTTGTATGTTATTTTAGCATCAATTTCATTCATGGCAGAGGAACTAAAGAGCGCAGCCTCTGGGTTTGTTAAAGATCCAAATATCAAGGATGATAAGTCAGGACATATAACGGTAGTGAAACTTCAACCTACTGCAAAGGGTACAATCAACACTCACAAGATTGGCAGAAAATTCTGGAAAAGGATAGAGCTCAAGCACAGTGCATTGTTAGCTTCTAAGGCTGCCGAAGAAGAAAGTGTCTCTGAAGATGGCTACAACACTAGAGGTTTATAAGCTTTTCTTGGTACTTAGATAATTTGAAAACTTATCTCATATTCTTCACCGAGTTTAAAATGGTCCAGGATCAATGCCCCTCATGCCATTTTGATTCCATATAAAATTTGCCTAGCTATTGATCTTCATCTCATTGTAAATTTAGCCTTTTAACATCATGCTTCATTTGTTTTGATTCAGTACTGCTATGGGAAAGTTTTCCAGTGTCGGATTCAACCAGGATATGGCACCATGTCATCATGTCGCAGAGGGTCTTGATGCCAAAAGACGGATCCTTAAGAAGCCTCCGGAAGCAACTTTCCTCAAAACTCTTCTTGGAAGGCCCTAACAACAAATGAATGAATTCCCCACCCGAGAGTTGCAAATTGACTATGTCAATAGATGTGGAATGTTGACATTACCTAGGTACCAAGTTCCATAGGCAGAAGACCGCCTCTTGGCCAAGACGCGCGAAAGGAGCTAAAGTCCAATATACTTATAGGCAATTGGCCAAGGTGCTACTCTGCGAACACTGTTTGGGGAGGCATCTATATACCCTTCTTTAGAAAAACTGACTGCGACCCCTAAGGTAATTCGACATTCCGAATGGCTTGGCAAAGTCGAATCGCAATTCTGGAGTTCACTTCACATGCTCGTAACATTGTCCGTAAATAGAGGATTCAATGGTTGGATAGGGGAGCCGAGCTTCCGGAGAGAGGGCATTAGCATATGACCTCTGCCAGACCAAGTTTCATGGGCAGAAGACTATCCCTTGGCCGAGAAGCACCAAAGGAGCTCAAAACACAACACACTTATAGTCATGGTCTAGGTGCTGCATGCGAACACTGAGTGGTGTGGCATCCGTGTACCATACTTTGAAAAACCTGACCATGTAACCTGACCCCTAAGGTAATTTTGACATTTCGGATGGCATGGCAAAGTGGAGACGCCATTCTGAAGTCTTCATCCTACACAAATGACATAACAATTGGGTTTCTTCTCGGTAACCCATATGATGATTTGTGGTTTGTTAAGTCCCCCTTGAAGGATCATGGATTTTCTTCAACATGCCTGTAACATTGTCTACGATTGGAGGATTCAATGACCGGATAAGGGAAGTGTTCTCGAAGCAAAGGCATTAGCATACAACCTCATGGAGAGGGATAGGTGTTCTGGTACACTTGCCTCCGTCAAATTCGACTAGGATTTGGCACCATGTCATCATGTAATAAGAAGGTTGCGATGCCAAAAGACGGTAAGAACCCTTCGAAAGCAAGTTTTCTAAAAACTCCTCACGGAAAGCCCTAATTGCAAATTGGCTTTGCCAACTGGCTCATAACTTTGATATTACTTTAGAAACCAAGTTTCACAGGCAGAAGACTGCCTCTTGGCTAAGAAGCACCAATGGAGTTCAAGTCCAACACTCTTGTAGTCAAATGCCCTAGGTGCTGCTTGGAAACACTGATTGGTGAAGCGTCTGTGTACCTTTCTTTAGAAAATCTGAATGTGTAATATTGATGCATTTCTTTCAATGAAATTTATGGGACCATTTCTTCTTGTGGTATATGAATGAACTTTTAAGGATAGTATGTAGTAGGTCTATAATGAGCTAAATAACTTATTTCATCGGTCTACCAATTGTGGCCAATTTGAAGCTAAAGGGATAATAATCTCTAGAGCTGTTAATTGTAAGTTGTAATATTGTAGACATCACTACGATCCTAGTGCAATAATGACATTCATTATCATTATACTTCTAATCCATTATGAAATTTGTTGAATTCTTGGGCTTATAGATAATGAAGATGATTGCTAACATTTTGAATATGCACACAGATTCGAGAAACATGGCTCTTAACACCATCGCATTAGAATGATGCCCAAGATGCCTGTAAACAAATAGTTGAGTGGTTTTCTTCATTATGCCAAATACAGACTTGTCTATTCCTTGTATCTATTGTAGATCTGTCTATGAAATGCATTTATAAAGACATTAACCAATGATCCTTAATCCCTAAGGTATTTTTGACGTTGCGGATGGCCGGCCGAAGTCGAATCGCATTCTGGAGTCCTCATTCTGCATGAACGACAGAATAATTGGGTTTCTATCCAGTAGCCCAGGACAATTTGCCGTTTGGTACGTTTCCTCGAACGGATCGATCATGGATTTTCCTTAACATGCCCATGTCATTGTCGGATTCAATGATCGGATAGTGGAACCGAGCTTGCGGGAGAAGGCATTAGCGTATGACTCTGGGAGGGGGGTAGATTCTGGCACCTTACCTGCGTCGAATTCGACTAGGATTTGGCACCATGTCACGGGAGGGTCGTGATGACAAAAGACTGATCCATCGGAGGGTGAAAGCATGCTACGTGTACCACTTTTGAAACCCTCAAAAGTATCTACACTGGGTACTTTTGAATCTGGTACTTTCATACTTTTCTTTCCATTAAAATCAATCAAAAAAATCTGAATTGAAGGTCAATAACACGTCAATATATAGTATCAAAGGATAGCAATACCATTAGAGACTAAAATGAATGAATCAACGCTCCAACTTATTGTTTATTGAGACACTTGTGCAAGTTTCTGGTACCTAGTACTGGGCACTTTTCTGGGTAGTTTTGCACTCCCTAGAAAGTAATTTACATGGTACACTCTAGCATGCTTTCATTCCAGAAGCAACTTTTCCCAAAACTCTTCTCAGAAGGCCCTGGCGACGAGCAGACGACTTCCCATCCTAGAATTGTAAACTGACTCTGCCAACTGACTCAAAATGTCACATTTCTAGGGGTCAAGTTTTGTGGACAGAAGACCACTCCTTGGCCAAGAAGCATTAAAGGAGCTTAAGTCCAACATATTTGTAGTCAATTGTTTCCTTGTTTGAAAAAATTGACCATGCAACTTGGCTCCTATTGCTATCCTTCAACGTTATACTATTATTATCCTTGAACAGAAATAACCTATGGAAATTAAGGATTCAACAATCGGAACTGAAAGTTGAAGCCCTTGAGTAGAGGCTTTCGGCATAGCCCCTTTTCATGAAGAGGATTCTAGAAGACCAGCTTGTGCTATAGAAAGGCTATGTGTACATGTCATGACATTGTGATGACGTATATATGTGGTACAAGTTGTTGCATATCAAAGACGAGTATAGGGCATGTGGACAACTTGGTCATACATAAATTCTTAGAAGAACATAAAAAACCACACCTCAAAAAACTGCACCTCCTTAAGAAACCACACATTCAAAAAAAAGAACTACACCTCCTTAAAGAAAACTAGAGCATATCCTTGAAAACCAAACCTCCATATAATTACGTATAGTCTTTTTAATAATGTAAAAAAAATAACTCGTGTTTTGTTTTTACTGTTTGTAGTTGTAGTGATTAAAAGCCTTGCCAGTCTAAACTAGTACTATAAAATGTCTATTTGCAAGATTGTTTCCCTCATACTAGCGAGTGGCACTTTTGTGTCAGACTTAGCCCTTTTTGCGTCAAGTTATCTATGTATTTCTACTTCACAATGTCACTATATTGACACTTTTTTTATGCAATCGCGTGATATAAGTGCCACAGTATAAAACAAAATTGATGTAAAGTTGTCCATATGTTTGACACTATATATTGACACAAATGTTTTATAGGAGATGACAAGAAGTTACTACAAAATGTGACACAAATGCGTAATAAAATTGACCAAAAACTTTAGACCTAACGATGTTATGGTAGACACAAACCTATTGCTATATTCGACATTAAATTATGTCACAATCTTTTTGCAATACATGATGCACTAATCATTACAAAAGCTAACAAAAAGGTAACAAAAGTTTGACATAAATATGTCACAAACATGACAGTGCTATTGACGCAAGTGTACTGACACAAGTCCCGACACAATCGAATTAATTTGTGTCACTTTCAAGATTCTGACACAAATCTGACAAACCTTAGAAGGTAGTGACGCAAGGTTTGACGCAAAAACTCTATCGTCTTGTAGTGTAATTTCTCAAGGTTCATATCATTTCTTTTTCAAAAGAATCCTGAAACTAACGAGCATTCTCGTGCTCGATTGAAGATAGTTCCAGTTGTATTAACTTGCTTAAACCGTCCTTATGCCATGGTGGAAGCATCCACGGGCGTGGTGGATAAGCTGCATCCCCAACAAGGCAATAGTTACCTAGGTGGCCTACTACTTGTATCCTTCTTCTAGCTTGTGTGCTCTCAAACAGCTTCCAATCATGAATATTTCTAGCCCAACCAACATCGTAGTCCTAGATCACACCCTTGGATGAAACAATAAGCCATGTGCATTGTCATGAGGTGCAACTATGGGCAAGTGACTCCCATCAATTGCACCTATGGCATACGAAATGCCTCTTAGCTTCTCAAATTCACATGCAAGATCTTTCATTCTTCTCGGAGAAAGCCATTTTATGCATAGATCATGGAGCATATCCTTGACAGGAAAACAAAATTATGAGATGGCCCTTTGGGCTGTGGTGTATCCAACAAGGTACTGATCTGCAATTAATCTTTGATTGTATTTCCAGTGGCCAAACGAGATAGAGCAATGCAAATTCTCTTCTCTGCAGGGATACTTTGGCGCATCTTCGTATCTTCACGAGTCAGTATTGGTCCTAATACTTGACACACATAATAGTAAGTCTTTCTTAGATAATCTAAGCCTTCCCTTAATCATAGTGCTTTCCATGACGGTAGATGGTCTGTGATATGACCAAATATGGGGAGAGGCTCTTAATGCTCATCCATCAAACCCTCGAACCACTTGTGTACAAGAATCCATCAGGTACTAAAAATACCTCTCATATGAAGTTGAAGGGGATGATTGCAATAGAAGGGCCTGAATGCGCATGAACATAATAATTGCTAGTAGAATTCTTTTTTCCCTACCCTCCATAGGGCCTTCCGTAGGCAATTGCTCATCTACATGTAATCCATCTATCTGGATGTTGTTAGTCTGCCTCTTAGTGTTGCATGTCTATTTCCTCATTGTTAATAAGCTGGTTTACTAGGTTCACATTTGATTCTTACAGATCTCCCTAGTTCTCAATGCTTTCCTTATCAAATACTTCCATTTCACCAGTTTCTAATGGCCTGAGTATTCAGTATTGTTCTGTTACTAAACTATAAAACACGAGAGAATCCACTGAAACAGAAAAGAATAGAGCTTGCATACCTATTCTGAAGGCACGTTCTATTCACCACCATCTCTCTTTGATCGAATGCTTTCCTCGCTTGAAAGGTTTTCTATAAGAACAATACATGGCGATAACTACGTGGCATTAAAATATTAAAGTGCCCTCATTCGTTGAATGATATCCGTAAAAAAACCCATTTATTTCGAGTAATTTTAGTGCCACTTAATTAATAGATATGCACCATAGTGGAATCTCACCCTCATAATCACTTAACTGAAATAGACAGAACATCATGCATTAGCAATGACGAAGTTAATTTGTACTAGACACTCAAGGCAGATAGACAAAAGCATAGAATAGGCACAAGAAAAAAAGAAAAAGTAGTTTTGCATTCACGTCTCTTTCCTTTATACATTTCCTCAAAATCTAAACCATTAAATATTTTTCAATCTTGGCCGCACACGTGGCACATTAGATGGGGGTCTTCCCAAAGGTCTAAAAATGTTTCAATAAGTGTCACCACTGGGAAATCACAAAATATCACTATAATCAATAATTTTTCTTCAAATTTAACACATGTTTTTTGCCATGATGATGCAAAAATACAGCTTTTCTCTTCCAAACTCTGTTCTCGGTCATTAAGTCGGCATCACAAGCTGCCGGATCAGACTTCACGTGTGTTATAGAATCAAATAATAGCGCTCTGCATTGCGATTGAGGACCGAAAAAGGTACACCCTGTGGTATATCTATGTTCATTTTTTAGGGTTTATTTCTAATTTTCGTAGCCGTGATGCAAAAACTTTAAGATTCAACGACTCTAAATTTTTGCCACATTAGATTTTGATAACGTTGAAAAGATACATGAATAGGTTAGAATTGTAAAAAGGACTGTAGGCCCGAGAGGGCTAGTGTGCTTATTTAAAAAAAAAAGAGAGACAATTCCAAAATCATCAAAACAACCCCTGAATAGTTTTTTTTTTTATATATGTAATGGGATGGCGTAAATCATCTTCCTCAATCACAATTTTGAGGGCTTGATATCAATCATGCCCCTTGATACAGCTGTAAGAATTGACATATGGGCCTTAGTAATTATGAGACTTCATGTCAGAAATGTTATAGACAAGAAAATAATATCAAATGTTGTCTCGAATTGGAACAAAGATGTCAAGTAGTAGAGTGGTGGCCATCTGGTAAAGTCACATCGAAATGTTGACACCCTGGGGATGGAGGACCACCATGGGGAAAGGGTAATGGTCAGGCCAATGTGTGTCGTATGGGGAACGAAGATTCGACGACGAAGATTCGACAATTGATTAGAGCAGGGATCGAGACGATGGTTTCCAATACAATTGTTGACATTCGTCGACATGTTTGTTAATAAATGCTATGTGATCGAACAAGAAGGGTTACAATACTACCATAATTTTTTTTTGACAACGATAGATCAACTGAATGTTGTGGACATTTTAGTCATATACGCCCTGTTTTCAAGGGTCAAGAATATTCTATTATAAACGTCAACGAATATTCTGTCGGTGGCCGAAAAGAAAGGGGGACAAGTCAGCGGCAGCGGGGGAGAGGCAACTGGGTTAGGGCTGACGTGGCAGCTAAGTACTCAGCGATAACGCCGGCGTGGCTTGAGCAACACACACGTCAGCACCGTCACGACGCCGTCAAGCCGCCGTCTATCTGCGTCAGGTTTCCGTCTACAGCCGTCTCTGTCCGTCAACGGCGCAAGGTTGATGCTTGAGGCGAAAGGAAGAAATCGAAAATGGACGGAAGTAAGAATTCTTGGAGCTCTCTTTCTTTCTTTTTCTTTTGTTTTCTGTTTTTCTGCATTACAGAGCTTTTGCCGATTCTTTAGAACAGGGACTGCGTACTGATCCTAAATTGTTTGTACTTAGGTTTGCTGGGCAGATCGGGGGCAACCGGAAGTCCGGCCGATATAAGTTGCAACCTAAAGATTGTGCCAGTTATGGCAGAGCAAGGACGAGAGTTATGCATACTCCATCTCTTCTCTGTCTTACTTTCTCTTATTTTATATTGCATGTCTCCCCCATTTATGCTGTACACATCATACTTTCTGCCATATCTGCAACTCTCGGAGATCCCGCACAACTTACACATCAATTTTACAGCTCCATTCCGGCACTTGATTCGTTACTGATACACTGTTGTCTGTGCTTGATTGTCCAAGAATAGCGTATTAAAGAATCAATCAGTTATTTGGGCAATATTTTAACATTTTTTTAAGGATCAAGGCTGGACTTTGTGGTATAGGATGAGCAAAATGTTAAGTTAATGAAGAGTTGAAACAGGGGCTTAAGGGGCAGAGGCAGTTTGGTTGCCGTGGAAGCCGTAGAGAGACCTGGATTTATGAGCAGAAATCGTCATTGTGGGTCCTCAGCACCGCCATCTCTGTACATTTTTTAACATTTGTATGTCAGGCGATCTCTAGTTGGAGTAGTTGTATCCATTTTGCCATTTTGCTATTCACACTAATCTTATCGATTTACCCTTTTATGCACCAGATCAATGAATGCAAAATGCCCCAGTGATTGCTGAGCTGATACGAGTTTACCTTCTTGTTACTGCTGCCTTTGCCAGCTAAATCAAATTCCAGATTTCTACTTACCCAGTAAGATTCTTCATTAGCACAACAAAAGAGGTTGTAAATTTTGTCTTCTTCTCACCGATCTAGCTCAGACAAAGATTATAACTGCATCAGTCAACACTAGCAGTGGTTTCAAGTAAAATTTTATCATTTTTACGCCTCTAGCAATTCAACTTGTCCCAATCCATGCCAATCTCGTGCGGGATAAGGTTTTTATGCAGATGCATTTCCAATGTCTAGCTCAAAAATAAAAAGTTCAAGTGGATATACATATCAGGTCCTCGTGTAGATCAATCAAGCAAAGGTTGCCAGTTAGGTGCTGCAGCAGTCAGACATGTGGGGTCCCATGTCTGATCATATATGGTGCTTCAGGAAGATGTGTATACTCGATGATCCTTAGTTTTTCTTTTTCTTTTCCCTTTTATTGATCTGCGGTAGGCCTAACTACAAGGTGTAGAGCCTGAGCAGAAGCTTCTGTCTTGTAGTCTGAAGAGGATTTATTAAAATGAGGGGCTTCAGATTGGGGATGAAGGAGGTAGAGTCTCTGGCCATTTCTTGACAGCTCAGTACTTTTATTGCACAATTTTTAACCCTGCCATGGCCAAGATTGATCCAGCCAGCCTCTGGGAAATGACGCTCTGTACTTAAATATCATATGTTATGCAATGGCCCGTGAAATTTAACGATCTATTGTTTGGATTCTTGTAGCAGAAGCCCTTAGAAAAATTTCTTGAGGTTTGTAATAGCCAGAGGTGTGGGGGATGCTTCTTCTCAATCATAGTGTATGCGGATCTTCTCGATATGACTGCATGAATAGTTGGATCTTCAACAGATCCACAGTTTGCAGAATCTGCACAGTGATTTCGGTGCAATGCCTCGCCGAATTTCTGTAGGCAATTTTCCTTCTTCCCCACCACAACATTGCGCCTCTTCATTTTCTCAAGGATCCATACACACCATTACTCCCTCTCATCCTCCCTCCATTTCGGATTCAATGTCTTCCTCTTTGACATGTTTCCCTAATTCTGATGGCTACGGCTATGGGGTTTCAATTCAGAAATATGGGTCCTCTTTAGACGTCAATTTTTCTCAAAAAAATTCTTCTAATTTTGTTCATCACGAGTTGTTCATCCCATCTGATGTTATTCATAGTGATGACAATTTGCAGCAGACGATGGAGCTTGGATTTAATTCTGGCAGTCATGAATTGGAAGAAGAACCCAGTATTAGGGAGCTTATTAGAAGGCTTGGAGATGGCTATGAAAATGTTGAGAATGCCCATTATTCTTCTATGCATGAGGATGCATTTTGTGTTAGGGAACGCAATACACTAGGTCGAATTGGCACCTCTGCTGCAGCGGCGGATACTGTAAAACCAGAGCCACTCTTTCCTGAGATTAGTCGGAATGGCTCAATGGCTACTTCCCTCAGATTAATGCACGTGGCAGACGATTCCTTTGCTGTTGAGATGGCCGGGCCAGGAAAGAATTCAGGGAAGAGAAAGAGCTTCTCGCCTGAGAAACCCAAAGAAATTTCTCCTGCAGATCTCAATAATGTATATATCATCCAAATTCTTTGTTTGGTTTAGATTAGAAGCATTTTCAAGCAATTTTCTTTTATATAGTTTTATACATATATATACAAAGCAGCTGATTATTTGAATTGCGACAGTGTTGTGAGGCAGTGGAAGAGCCTCTGAAAGGCAAGAGGCAGAAGAGTAGTGTTCCAATTTCTAAAGAAAGAGAAGACATGAAGCCAAAGAGATCTGGCAGCGAAAACTCTGCAAACTCTAGCACTAAATCTGCAAAGGAAAATCAGAAACCGCCCGAACCGCCTAAGGATTATATTCATGTAAGAGCTAGGAGAGGCCAGGCTACCGATAGCCACAGTCTTGCTGAAAGAGTATGGCCCATTCTGCCCTGTCTATACACAGTTCGATTATTACCATAAGTTTTAACCCTGGTGGAAAATTCTTGCAGGTTCGCAGAGAAAAGATCAGTGAGCGCATGAAATTTCTACAGGATCTTGTGCCAGGTTGCAGTAAGGTATGGCCTTGTTTGGCTTTTTCTTCCCTGTGCAGAGACGTCTATATGACTGATCGCCAGCTGCTATTTTTGTGGTCCAGGTTACTGGCAAAGCTGTGATGCTTGATGAAATCATCAATTATGTTCAGTCTTTGCAGCGTCAAGTTGAGGTAATTAAGGCCTGTTTATCCTAGAGTATTTTCTGTTGCATGCAATGTTCCGTAATGTTTATTTAGATTTGCTCAGACTTGAATTTCTATGACCTACATTGTTAATGACAGTTCTTATCGATGAAACTTTCTGCTGTTAATCCTAGACTGGATATCAATCTAGAGAGCATCATGGCCAAAGAGGTGAACTTTGTTCTACATTTGCTCTTCTTTTGAGAGACCAAAGCATATCTCAATATTTTTAGTTGATTCTTTCAGGTGTCTCATGGATCTCTTCCAGCCATGGTTATGGCATCTCAGACAGGCAATTACTTTCAATCTCAAACGCTACATCTCTCAGATCCAATGGCTTATGCTAGCTTGCAAGATGCCACTCAAGACCATGCCAGGCTTCCAATTGATGTTCATGCAGAAAGCATGCCTCAGGTATTACGAGCACGGCTTTTTCAAAGTGGTTATCTCTGCAGCATCAATCAGATTTAACTTACATTCTTTTGAATGCACCTTTGTCTCTTGATAAGCATGCAGGCTTCAAGTGCTTGGGATGGGGACTTACATAGCATTGTTCAAATGAGCTTTGGACAAACTCTCCAGTCCAGTGCAGATGAAGGACATCATCCTTGTAAGTTGGCCTTTTGGCAGAGAATCTGCCTGACCCTTTTGGTATCTCTTTTTGCATATATATTTCAGAGATTAGGTCACAGGTCAGCTTTAGTTTTATCTATTTTAGCTTCCACTATGACAGTTTTTCATTATTTTTCTCTTTTGCCCAACACTCCTAGGCTCATAAAAATGGAAGCTGATCATTATCAGCTGTGAATATCAAGGCTGTATCAATCAAGTGCAGGAAAAAAAAAAGGAAGTGTTGCAGAAAGGGGGATGGCCAGTTTTCCCACCCTCCTCTTCCACATTATTATGGTGATTTTTTGTCATATCTTCCAGAATGACCTCATCAGGAGATTATAATATACAGATTGGGCTCATTTTATAAAAAGGAAAGACCAGTCTATCCTCAAAACGTGTCCTTTGGAGGATTTTCTAAGCCATCATTGAAATTGTGAAGACTGAAATCGAAGTCAGCCATTGTACTGTTATTAACCTCAGAAATATTTATGTTAGTAAAATAATATTGTACAGTTCTAAATGAGGTGAGTGGAGAGTTTGTTACCAAATTTCAGTAATTTACTCTTCCTCTCTCATTGGTAATCGGGTTGAATAATAAAAATATGTCTCCATTGATTGCTTGCAGTTAAAAATACCAAGAAATTCTATGCTCAGGCTTTGGAGTAAATGATTGACAACCTTCTTAGTTGCAATATTTTAGTCTAGTGTCATGTTCTCTATGGACTTAACAAATATACAGTTGTATATATATCAATGCTTGTTTATACCAATGCTTATTTTTATCTCTTTGACCTTAATTATTGTTCTATTATTATCAAGTATTAAGGATAAAATATGACTTCTACAAACTGGACATACGTTGCATGCATGATCAATCTGGAGGGATGTTCCATACTACTTGCTCTAACCACTCTAAGTTCTTCAAATTTTAGAATTCAAACATTTCCATGTTTTGTGAATTTCAAAAAGAATGTTTATGAATTACCTCGTCATGCGACTTAAGTTTGTCTTTATAATGAAGGTTACAATGTGCATTCAAAAGCCAGCTTCTTATTATTTATGGGAAGAATGATGGAATTATCAACACCACACGTATTTAGATGACTAGAGACAAATATGAAGTGCACCTAAGGGGACAAAGAATAAGCGGAGATTCGTTGCTTTCGCCAACATGTTGCATGTCTTTCACTCAAAATAAATACTTTTGACATTGACTATATAAAATGTATTTTGCTCGAAAAATGCAACATTGAAATAAGAGCATAAAATCTTGGCATCATAAATACTAATGTAACTAGCCTCAAGGTTGCTACTAAGACACGGTGTAACTTTCCATTTTTAGTGCAAATTGTCACATGCTTTGTCAATATTTTAGTGGAGCTTTGGGTGCTATACAAAATTACTATTGACAAAGAATTAAAGGTTTATGTTTTTTATTATTGTAACCTTTTGAAGCCTCTTCAAGATCATTGATTCTATGGCCCTGACAAAGAAATTATCTCATGGTGAAGAGCTTTAAAGTCCATGTTCAATGTTTCTATTATTTACTTCCACATTTGACCTTACAAAATTGAAAGCGTGTGCATGGACAAACGCAAATTTTTCCAAGGTGTTTTTGATGCGGTAACTTTTCCTAGCAAAAAGAAAAAAAAGGAGGGAGACAGATTTAAAGTACAAAATTCTTCAACAAGCCATTATTATACCCACACAATGCAAAGTCCTCTTCTTTTGCTGTGCTCTTTTGATTGGATCTCATAAGCTTATTGAACTGTGTGAACGATAAAAATCCATTCAATTCAATTCAATTCAATTTATTTTCATCATTAGATTATGAACTCAAATTGGGTGGCATGTAGCCTTTCCTCCACACTATCAATAAGGTAGTCACTACAAGAGGATGGGGCTACAATGGCAACGCTTGTGTCAACCCATAAGAGCAGCAAGAACTTTGTGACATATAGTATTTCCTTGACACAAATGATTCGTTTGTGTCAAAAATTGCGTCGGAGAAATAGTATCAACCTCTTCGTCAAAGCAATATAAAAACTTTGTCAAGTTTCTAATGCATTTTCAAGCTATTATTGCAACATTTTACATATTGGTAACTATGTAATAACAAAGTTTTCCAAGAATTTCAAGGAGGTATATTTCATCTCAATAGAACTCTGTGGACTTTTTCGATCATGATTATAGTGAAGTTTATAACAGTTGTTTACCAACTTCTTGAGATGACAAGGCATAGTTGTTGTGCCTACATATCAAAGGATCCACACCCTAGTTCCATGATATATTTTGCTCACTCAGAATCATGCTAAATGTCATCTATCCTACACCTACCTCTCCTACTAAGCCTTATGCAATTAAATTGCAAAAATCCCACTTCCTATTTTTATTTTTTTGTGGACATATTTTGATATTATTTCTCTGTAAAGGTAATGGGTTCAATTACAGAACATAACATTTGAGACTAGACATATAATTATGTTCATAAACATGAGTTCATAAAGACATTGCAATCCATGAAGATTACAAATTTCACTTCTATGTTACAGCATGACTTGTGCACCATTAATGTAGTACAATTAATGTCGCACATTAAAAAGACACATACTTATTTTCATAGACACGAGTTCGTGAAGATACTAAGATTATATTTTACTTCCATAATATTACCGTAAGAGTTTTGCACCATTATAATTATAAGGATTTAGTGCCACTAGTCTTCTTGATGTGCGTTGAAGGACCTGATATCTTCTCATCAACGCCATCATTTATCTTCTTCATTTATAGAAATGATTGCAAAACCTCCACAAGGTTTTTTGATATACTTACAACCTGCAATTTTGATATTAGTTCTTTCATCAGATAGTTGTCTGTCATATAATTAGATATCAAGTATCTCTCTAATTTCTTATCATACAACTTTTCGAAAGTTTTAAGGAACAAAGGCCTCTTTCCCTACTTATGAAGCTTACCTGAGGATCCAATACACAGTATGGAACCAAATGAAAATAAAGGATTTCAAAATTGCATCTGGAAGAAGTGTACTTAGAGTTGACCTGCTAGTCTTCAAGTTATAGACAGACCAAATAGCTCCATCAAAAACTTGTAGGCATGTCTGAATAAAGTCAAGAACTCTTGGACACAGAAATATACGCTTCATCTTCGATTCGGTTGATGTGACATGCTTGGTAGATACTTGTTCTTTCTGACATGAATACAAAAGAACTCCATTGACACTTAATATCAAGAGCTTCCTACAAACAAGTGGGTTAGTGATAATACATTCTTGTTGTGTGATATTGCCATTCCTATCATCCTCGTCAACATAGTCAGTCAATGGATACTCTTTTTATGATTAAAATATTATTACTTTTTAAATTATTGATTATTTAAATGATTACATTTGTGTTTTAACTAAAAACAATGATTGTATTAAATTAATTAAATGATTACATTTGTGTTTTAACAAAAAAAAAAAAAACAGTTTATTATACATTAATTTTTAAAAGTTTATTAATCTTAAGGTATTTTTAAAAGTGTAAAAATTTATAATTTCTGAAATTCTTCATAATAGTTTTTAAGTCAATCACTTATCAACCCATCAGATTTCATTTAGAAATATCATGATTGCCAAATTTTAAATGTGATGAAATCAATGAAAGTTGAAATTTTATATTTTTGAAATGTTTAATTTAAATAGCTTCAAGTGAAAATTAGTTCGGAAAGCAATTTTATTTTTTGATAGCCATTACAGTTTACGTAATTAAAACTTATAATAATTTTAACAATCAAGCAGAATTAAACAATACATATATTCTTATAATGGCGTCCTTGAAGTGTTTCGTTGAATATGTCATTAGAGATTTTCTTAATAATAACAAAAATAAAACTTATAACCTTACCATTACTGGATATGATGATCAGTATTAAATCCAAATTTGTAGATATGAATCCACATAGTTCTAGCAGGCTCGGATAGATCCAACACTGAATCTGCGATCTCCCAAAGATCTACTTTATGCACCTTACTATTCATGTCGTGAATTTGTTTTCCATCTTTTAAGAAGTATAGGATTATTGCGGGGACTTTTTGTTTGAGCATTTCCTTGATTCGATCTTCATTTTTAAAGAAATCACCCCAAGTTTCCCCTTTATTTTTCCCGCCAATAGTAGCAGTAGCTCTGTTCCTAGCGTTTCTTAATCTCATGTTATCCACATGATCTTTTAAAATATTGATTTCTTTCAGTTTTGCTTCTAGACTTACGATCTTGTCTAATTGCAACTCTAATTGGGTTGCTTGTTTGCGACATACTGCTTTTAATGCCACTATTTATTTTAATTTCGCATCATTTCCTATACTCATATAATTGTTATCCTTTCTAGTATTGATTGCAAGATGATATATTCAACAAAACCTAGACTTATTCAGGTTTAATAGATAGTGCTTCAAGGATGCTATTATAAGATTATATGTATTGTTTAACTCTTCTTGATTTTGCAAATTTTTATAAATTTTAATTACATAAGTTTGTCTTTAAATTAAACTAGAAACGTGTGCCCGGCGATGCCGGGCATTTCTCTACAATGTGTGGCATGGGTTTATGGTATTATATTCTGCAACTACAGTAGAATTCATAGATAGAATCATCTTTGTAGATGAAATGGGTAGAACGGCATATTGCATGATTGTAGTGGAGTAGAAAAGGATGAAAACAAACCTTATTTTTAAATGTAAACCCTCTATGAACTAATCTTGTACAAAACCTTTATGACTTTACCACTAAAAAAAAAAAAGATTTCTAAAAGCAATAAAGTTCATGAACATAGTAGTAAAAATATTGATATGTGTGAAATGTGATCCGTCTCATGTCTATTTGCTATCAAAGTTGCCTTAGAGAAAAACATTGGATTAAGTGGTTCATTAAACAAATGGTTCGTTGGTAAATATAATGGTTCTTGAGGAATAAGGAAGCGAAAATTGACATTTGCACCAACATTACCTATAGTGAAAACATTGGTGCGTCTTGATGTGACCCATTATTGTTTCTTTTGTAATGTCAATTTTGTGGCAATTTATGGTTTAGAATTTCGGCAGTTGGATGAAGAATTATATTATGACCTAAACTACATAAACCCTAAATCCTAAACTTGAAGAAACCTTTTAAGCCATATTTGAAATCCTTAAATCTTAAACTCTAAGCCCCTTAACCCTTTACTTGAATAAATAGAAGTATAGCTAAATCTTGCTAGTCAAAGCTAACAACAAAATGTATAAGGGTGTGCCTCACTGTATTGGGCATTGGTCGCGGTCGTAGGAGATGCATTATATAACGTCTTGCGTAGAGTAGGATGACTTGGAATGGGATGGGTTGGGATGAAAGGATGACATGGAGTGCATAGATGACATGGATTCGTATATCCCATACGACTTTGGTTTTATAGAAGATTGTAGATGTAATGTGTGGTCAATACAACTATAATTGGAGCGCAAAGAAAAGTTGGAGATTTGCATTTATAGACATGTGTAATTGGTGTTTTGGGGTGTGGGTGGGCGGGAGGGTCTTGTTTAAATTTTGGACGTCTAGAGTCTTTGGTTTGGTAACATCTGTAGAGGTGTGCATGGTTTGTGGAACCAGGAATAGCCTGCATGGAGCCTTATAAATACATATACCAAAAACTTCATAAGTCAGACTGAATGAACCTAGATTCCATATTAATCATTGATGTGCTTAAAATTTCTCATCCTTTTAAGCATAGAAAGATATGCGTTTTCGCAAACCGAAGTTGCACAAAATATGTGAAGGGTGTATAAAGTGGGTTTTACCAAATATTTCATAGATAAAGACTGAGTTAATTATAATTTTCAAATTGTTCATTATACCTTGCCTTTAAATACATCTATCTCTTTTCAATTAAGAAGCTGTAGGGAAATAAGAAAAGGAAAATAAAATTTGAAGGGTAATGAAGGATCCAGTAACAAAGAATAAAAATTTGTGCTCTGTTAGAAGCTTCCTCATTTCATGCATGTCTTCTTCATTTCATGCATGTCTTCTTATGCAACCCCATGCAGCAAAAAACCCAAGCAATATGTGTTGAACACACTAAAAATGACTTGCAAAAATTCTAATCAATTTAGACTTAAAACGCAGCTCTCCTAGTAGAATCTATGTTGAAATAGTGTAAATGATCAAGATTAGACCCAAAAATAAATCTAAACACTAAATTACGAAAACCAGTTAAAAACTGCATTTTGTTTGGAAAGCTTACCTAGAATTATCCATGCTATATATGCTTACTCAGATTCTCAGCATGCTAAAGAGATACGTAACATGTTCTATCTTCTCTTTCAAGAGGCCACATCGTGGCCATATCCTTACTGAAGGTAATCAAATTTGCAAATCCTAAAGAGGTGGCTCTTTCTTTTTGAGAATGACTAAATATAAGGGCTCTATTAAGCAACATGCTAGCCTGAACTTTGAGGAGATATAATATCACTTGCAGCTGATATCAGTGATAAGAAGAGCCATAAACAGAATCTGACCTGCCTCCACCATCAGAATGTGGTTCTAGATGAGTTAAGGGCTTCTAAAATAGTTACAGCACAAAAGAGCTACAATCTTTCAAAAGAGGGAGAAGACATCATGCTTTGCTCCAGCTGGTGAAAACACCCCAAGAAGCCTTAGTAAACCACCATATCTCCATGTTATCTATAATTTGATAAAGCACGTTACCAAACATTAGTAGATGATTTATCAGTATTTGGCAGCAAGAGAAGCAAAGGAACACATGCAACATATGCAACCTAGAACAGAACTAAGCAACTGACCTGATATGCAGCATCATAAGTCCCTCACAAGTCTTCATGATCTGTTGCAAATAAATGTTACAGTTTGAAAATAAATGCTAAAGGCCCTTGCCGCTGGAGAACATGATTCAACCACCAGAGCAAAAAGAAATATAAATCTGCAAGAAAAATAGTGTGAAATGCTGCTTAAGACAATGCCAGAGGCATGAACAACTGCTTATGAAAAGCTCTTACCCTAGGTAAGGAAATTTTTTACCGTAATAGACAATGGAAATATGGGTTGCTAATGTTGAAACCTGGCAAGAGATGAACTTCTGAATGACCTTGCAAGCATCGTTGCATATTAACACCTCTGATGCACCAAATCACATGCAGTTGATATCTCTGCTACAAATGGATCTATCATACAACATATTCCCTTTCCCTTTGAAGATGCAAAATGCCATCCATAAATAAATACGATGAGAGTCAACCTAAGGAATGAGATTCGCACAGATCATTTTTTTAACTGGAAAAATTCGTGAAGCAGAATCAGAAGGCAAGAGCCTAGAAATCGTGCTTCCAAAATGAAGAAGACAGAAGACAAAACAATTGCAGCAAACTTGTCTCCAACTCAAAGGAAAATATCGTAGGCTCGCATTCAACGATCTGCAGGTAAATGCTTTCCATTGTTGAAGCCTTGAATCATCTGTGTGTCTGTACCTAATGGTTATCGCATTCCAAGATACTTCAGAATCTACTGCTTTCTACAAAAATAGTTTGAAAATAAATGCTAAAGGCCCTTGCCGCTGGAGAACATGATTCAACCACCAGAGCAAAAAGAAACATAAATCTGCAAGAAAAATAGTGTGAAATGCTGCTTAAGACAATGCCAGAGGCATGAATAACTGCTTATGAAAAGCTCTTAACCTAGGTAAGGAAATTTTTTACCGTAATAGACAATGGAAATATGGGTTGCTAATGTTGAAACCTGGCAAGAGATGAACTTCTGAATGACCTTGCAAGCATCGTTGCATATTAACACCTCTGATGCGCCAAATCACATGCAATTGACTTCATTATCTCTGCTACAAATGAGATCTATCATACAACATATTCCCTTTCCCTTTGAAGACGCAAAATGCCATCCATAAATAAATACGATGAGAGTCAACCTAAGGAATGCGATTCGCCTGATTTATCATTTTTTAATCGGAAAAATTAGGAAGCGTAATCGAAGGCAAGAGCCTAGAAATCGTGCTTCGAAAATGAAGAAGACAGAAGACAAAACAATTGCAGCAAACTTGTCTCCAACTCAAAGGAAAATATCGCAGGCTCGCATTCAACGATCTGCAGGTAAAACCGGCCTTGCATCAATAGAAATTAGGTAAAAGCTTTCAAGAAAAAAACTTAAACACTGGTATAAAGAAGAAACAAAGTAACGTCATTCTTATCTTGGAAAGAATCCGAACCTGTAGGAGAAAGCTTCAAGTGTCACTGCAGGTCTCGATTGTGCCGTGAGGAGTGATTTCTTCCGAAGGCAGGAAAGAGAGGGATGAAAAAAATTCAAACTTAGTATGACCGTCACCGTCCCGCAAGGGGAAAGGGAACACCGCATGCGGCGTAACATGCGGCGTTCCGGGCACGGAGATCAAAGCCTTCCCTTTTTAATAAAGAAGATGTATAACGGTTTTTCTAAACTAAAACTAGAGGAATTCTGAGCTCAGATCCGGCCTATGACAGCGCCTCGGATTTTTGAAGGCTGTGAGCAATATTGCCACGTTTCTGGAGGCCATTACTTAAAGAGAGGCATGTTAACTTAGGGCATGCTTGGAGGATGTTATTGTGCTCGATATACAAAGTGTTGATAAACCATTGGAGGCAATTGACTTAGACACGAAATTGCGAAGACGCTTTCTTGTCCAAGGCTTTCATCTTTTCTGGGTTTTCAACATTCCAACATGTCTTACGCTTATCTCTTCAAATACATCATTATCGGGGACACGGGTATCGACAAATCTTGCCTTTTGCTGCAATTTACGGATAAACGCTTTCAACCTGTTCATAGTTTGACAATTGGTGTGGAATTTAGAGCACGAATGATTAACATTGATAATAAGCCAATTAAGCTTCAGATATGGGATACGGCTGGTCAGGAATCCTTTAGATCCATTACGAGATCATATTATCGAGGAGCAGCTGGGGCCCTTCTCGTGTATGAATATAAGATTTCAATTTTCAGTGATTTATTAAGTTTACAATTTGGCAATTAGGATAATCTGTAAATGAAACATGATGGTTTGATAAACAATTCACTTAAAATTATTATAAGGATTTTATAACTTATAAACTTTTAGCATTGAAGTTAATTAAATAATAAAGTTTTGTTCTTAGTAACAATATTTTGGATATTTTATTATTGATGAAATAAACTATGTTGAAAGTTAATTAATAAAAAACTATTCAATTTTATTATGTTTAAAACATATGTAGTCATCTAATTAATTACAACCTAAAATGTCCTTCAAATATTTTGATAACATAACATTTTAACCACATATAGTTCTTAACACTAGAGTGGTCCCGGGGACCATTCCTGGTCCATGGACCAGAATTGGTCCAGTTGACCCATTGCCACTTAAACCAATATAGAAGTTTCAATTTCGCGATATATCACCACCATATCAATCTTTACTTGATTCTTAATGACCTTCGAACAAGAAAGCTGATAACAAGAAAGCAAACGTGACTGAAAAGGCTGAAGAAGTATTGGAATCTAAGACGGTTTCAGCCATTGCCATGGAAGAGCTGTGCGCGCTGGATAAGCCCGCAAGCAAGGACATCATGGATATGTTTGCTGGACGTGTTATTAGATTCTTGGACAGAATCATGGGCCGAAACGTTGTTGTGTTATTGGATTGTGGCTCTTCTAACATGTTTGTATCTTCTAAGTTGGTGGAAGAACTGCACCTACCTTGTGTAAAGATTAATAAGTACAAGGTAGATGGGCCTCTTGTGAACGATTCTCAGGTGGAGGATCGTAAAGCTGTTGGGGTGCCCTTGTGTATTCAAGGATACCAGGAAAAGCTTGATTTTGACCTCTTGGATGTTGGCCGGTATGACGTGGTGCTGGGGATAACATGGTTGCAGCGGGTTAAGCCTATTGCAATAGATTGGAACACTCACCAGGTGACGCTGAAGCACGATGGACGTGAGATCTATATGCAGGGGAGTCCTTTGACGGGAGCTTCCAAGATCGTGTCATCGCTTCAGGTCAAGAAACTGGTACGTAAATCTTTCAATCAATGTTTTCTTCTATTCATTGATGAATGTTATCCTGCTGTTGAGTGCTGATAGTGAGGTCATAAAGAATTCAAAAGGCCAAAAAGAGTTGCAGGATCTGTTGAATGAATTTCAGGATGTGTTCCCTGAGGAACTGCCTGAGGATCTTCCACCTGGTAGGGAGATTGAACATGAGATTGATTTAGAGCCTGGATCCAAACCTGTGTTTCGTAGCCCTTATAGATTGTCCATATTGGAACAAGAGGAGGTAAAGAAGCAGGTTCATGAGTTGTTAGCCAAAGGGTTTGTGAGACCTAGCAAATCCCCTTATGGTGCTCCTGTCATTCTAGTCAAGAAGAAGGACGGGTCAATGCGAATGTGCATTGATTATCGTGCCTTGAATAAGATCACAATCAAGAATAGGTACCCCTTGCCTAGGATTGATGAGATTATGGATAGATTAACAGGAGCTAAATATTTTTCTAAGTTGGATTTGCGCAGTGGTTATCACCAAATAAGGGTGAAGGAGTCGGATGTTCATAAGACTGCCTTCAGGACCACTTTTGGTCATTTTGAATTTTTGGTGATGTCGTTTGGACTAACAAATGCTCCTGCTACTTTTTCCAGAATGATGAATGAGGTTTTTGCAGGATGTCTTGATACTTTTGTTGAAGTATTCTTAGATGATATCCTGGTTTATAGCAAAACCTTGGATGAGCATTTGAATCATTTGCGTTCTGTGTTAACTCTGCTTAGACAGCATAAGTTGTATGCAAAGATGTCAAAGTGTGAATTTTTGAAAGCACAGGTGGAATATTTGGCCCACATTGTATCTGCGGAAGGTGTAGCTGTAGATCCCAAGAAGACGGAGGCAATTCAGTCTTGGCCTGTGCCAAAGAATGTATCTGAGTTGCGTAGTTTCTTGGGATTGGCCAGTTATTATCGCAGATTTGTCTGGAAGTTTGCCAAGATTGCAGCTGCTTTGACTATGTTGTTGAAAACTAATGTCCAGTGGCAATGGACGGTGAAGCAGCAGCAGGCAATGGATATGCTGAAGAGGTTGCTGACTTCAGCGCCTATTCTGTTGATTCCAGACATGAGTAAACCTTACGAGGTTTACACGGATGCATGTGGTTATGCCATTGGTGTTGTTCTCATGCAGGATGGTAGAGTAGTGGCGTACAAAAGTCGCCAACTCAATGCTGCTGAGAAGAACTATTCCACCTATGAGCAGGAGTTACTAGCAATGGTTCATGCGCTCAAAGTCTGGAAACATTATCTCCGCAATAAATGTGAGTTTGTGGTCTATACCGATCACAAGCCTTTGAAATTCCTGCAAAGCCAGGCAGGTAAGTCCAAGGCAAGCTAGATGGCTGGACTTTCTTTCTCAATTTCATTTTCATGTTGAACATCTTCCCGGGAAAAAGAACCCTGTTGTTGATGCTCTTTCTAGGGTTCGGGAAATAAATGTGATGGTTCAATGTGAAATTGCTTTGGTGTCACAGATTAAGCAAGCATATGACTTGGATGCCTATATTTTGAGTACGCAGCATCTATCCAAGTTACCTGATGCTTGGGATATCCAGGATGGACTCTGGTATCATAAGGGACGTATTTATGTTCCTGCTGTGGACACTTTGAGAAAGCAGTTATTGAGCGAATTCCATGATGCACCCTATGCTGGGCATGGAGGTGAATGGAAAGCTTACGAATCGCTCAAGAGAATGTTTTACTGGCCTAGCTTGAAAGAGGATGTGCAGGAATATGTAAAAGTCTGTGAGACTTGTCAGCAGGTTAAAGCGGGTCGAGGCAAGACTCCAGGACTTCTGCAACCTCTGCCTGTGCCAGAGGAGAGTGAAATCTCTATGGATTTCATCGTGAAGTTGCCTCGTACCATACATCACTACACCCAGATACTTGTCATTGTAGATAGGTTGACAAAGTATGCACGCTTTATACCTCTGACAAAGAATGCTGATGGCTTGGCGGTGGCCAAGGCTTATATACAGCATGTATTTCCTATTTTTGGATTACCCAAAGCTATTGTAAGCGATCGAGATGTGAAATTCACTGGGAATTTCTGGCGTGAATTGTTCTCTGCATTGAAATGCACTCTTCAGTTCTCTAGTGGAGATCATCCGGAAACGGATGGGCAAACTGAAAGAGTGAATCAGATTCTGGAGGATATGCTGAGATCTTATGTGACCACTCAGCAATCCAGATGGGAGGACTATTTTCCAATTGTGGAGTTTGCTTACAATAATGGGTTCCAACAGAGCATCAAAACTAGCCCGTTTGTGGCTATGTTTGGGAGAAATCTCAGAGGACCTGTATCGCTTGGTTCTGATGGGCTGAAAACTGATGCTGCTATAAGTATGCTTGAAGGCATGGATGTGACACTTGGGTTGTGTCAATTGCATATGAGACAGGCCCAGGATCGAGCAAGGGCACGTGCCAATTTGTCGAGAGCCCCGATCGAGCTGCATGAGGGTCAGATGGTGTACCTTCGTGTGGTCTTTCCTGCAAATCTGAAAAGAAAAGCAATATTGCCATTGCTTGCAGGAAAGAAACCAAAGCTCTCCCCAAGATACAGTGGTCCTTATAAGATTTTGAAGAAATATAGTGATGTTGCCTTCAAGTCGCAACTTCCATCGAATGTGGACATTCATCCAGTTTTCCATGTGAGCCAGTTGCGACCAGCTCTGAGGAAAGCTGCGAATGTTGTGCCTTCATAGGAACACATGGTGGAGTTGGATAAAATTCCTACCCCTGAAAGAATATTGAATTCCCGGATAGTGCGGATCCGCCAAAGAGACCAGATGGAATTTCTGGTGAAGTGGAAACATAGACCTGTCTCAGAGGCGGCGTGGGAGAGTCGTCGTTTCATGACTCAATATCCGGATGTTATGGCTCAACGGTCTGGAGCCGATTCTTGAGGACAAGAATCCAGGGGGGGAGTAATGTTATGCCTAAATAAATTCGCAGACCATTGTGTGATATTGTGCATGCATATTAACATTGGGCATAATGAAATGTTTTATGGTAGTTGGGCCATAGATGTGTAACGGTCGCTTGTTGTTCTCTAGCCTAGGGTATGGTGCACCTAGTAGATCCTAGACTAGGGGCGCAACTAATTACAAATGCTAGATTTAGTTGCGTGGTTGCCTAAGTGCGTTATGAAAATAATGCATAGGAAGGGCAATGCCTTAATGGGTGGGCAACCCATGAAATAAAAGTTGGGCTTATGTTATATAAGCTAAGGTGGAATGCCTTTAATGGTTATAAACCATTGGGTAGCAAGGTGACAACGGTTTTGAAAGGGCCTGTTGTTTAAAAGGCATATTAATGGTTTTATAGACCATTGGCTTTTAAAATAGGAGAAAGGGTGAGCACCCCTAAATCGGGGGATGCCACCTACCTGATTCTCGGGCAGCCTGAACGAGTTGGGCGGCAGGCCGGATCTGCTATCCGGCAGACCCACCTGATGTTTGGATGGTCGCCACGTGGCCTTGCCACGTTGGCAGGGGCCTTCAACAAAAGATAGGCGGCCTGTTATCAGGGCAGACGGGATTTGCTGCAGAAGGAGGCCAGATGGTTGCAGGAGACGAAGGCGGAAGTTGAATCCAGGGAAGGTGGACGATTTTGGCAGGGTACCCCGAGCTTTGTAAAATCTCTATTCAGTGATCAGCGGTTCCCACTACTGTACTACTGGCAAGCCATGCTTATGAACTGGCTAAGCCATAGAGATGGCAGACCGATGGATGGCCTGCTGTGTTAATTGTGGTGGGATTGATCATATGAAAAGAGAGAGGTCCTGCCTGCTTCTTGATGCCTTCTTGAACCATCCTTGGAAAGCCTTGTAGAATGGGCTCAAGCTAATTATTTAGCTATGGGCTGCTAAGTTGTGTCAAGCTTAGCCATGATTATAAATGGTTGTTGGCAGTTAAAACTAAGCTGCTACAAGGCTGGGCTTCCTATTGAGCCATCCCTTCTGTGTGAATGAGCTTTGCTTATTCTAATGGATACTTGTGAGTGCTGGTGAGGCGGACGAAAGATATTGGTATGGGACAATATCCTACGCCCACCGATAGCCCAGTGAAAGCAGAGTATCCATTGTGGAGCCATGCTCCACTGTTGCAGTATCTTAGTGATACTGGGGTGAGCACAGTGAGTGCTACCCAAGGGAGTTTTATGCAGGGCATGATATTAGATGAGCGTGGCTTATCTAAATAAGAACGAGGGGCTCTTGTGAGGTGAGGCTTGTCACTGGTATGGGACGGTGGCATGCGGAACCAACAGTCTCGTAGCCTGAGTTCTTATGATGCCTGTAGTTTCTCCCTTACACTGGATCCACCAGCGCAGGGGTTCTAGACGACGTACTGTCTAGATATGGTGGGGTGTGTCTGCTTGGCAGATGCTATGGTGCGTGTGGTGGATTCCATATGTGTGTTCTTGCAGTCCGTCAGTCATCGCTTCATGTTGACATTACTGGATAACTCTTATGCATGTTACTAACACGTGGAAGCTTGTGCAGGCTGTTTGATAGCTGGCGGAGTGTACGTGTGCATTAGTTATCTTGTGTTGTCATCTTGTTATCTGTATACGTGGCTTTCATGTATATAGCCTCGTGGGAGGCAGTACTTGTTCTGTGTACTCTGATGGTTTGATGTGAATACAGATCGAAATTTTTGGTACTAAAATTTTGGTTCGTAACAGTTGCTATCATGTAACGTCTGTGGAAGCCGGCAAACCCTATTTTGTTCAAAAATGCTGCGTGCGGTTTAGGAATCATTTCTCTCTTATTATTACAAGTTTTGGCTTAATTCTTGTGGCCATGGTTTCTTAACTATATGAAGTACAATCTTCTGTTTTTTTTTTAGTGTTCATAAGTTATATCAACTTCAAAATCTAATCGAGAATTTTCTATACAGAATTTAGGACAAAATTATATGTTAAAATGCTCCAGAATCACCACCTGTAAGTATCACGAGAGTAATGAGTGATGCATTCTTCTTATATCTAGATAGAAATCTACTCTATCAACTTGCATATAGTGTAATTAGGGTTTAATCATGCAATTAACTAGATTTAAATTTGATGTACAGCCATAGGATTAACACATTAGAGGTTAAAAATTTAAGTTAATGATACATTTCATTACATTCTCCATTTCATACCCTCTCCATTTTGTTGCCATAATGATACCATGGTTTCTTACCTTTAATAGCATAATTTTTGAAAGGTGTGAGTGTAAACCTATGTAGATTCAATTGGCGAATAAGTACCCATAAATTCATAGTTATTTGTGCTTAGCCATTGCCCTCAAATTATGCGAGCTCGTCTAACCAATTAATTTTACCCCATAGAGAATGGTACACATAAACTATATTCTAAAGTTGAGATCAAAATTGATTAAGATGTTGCCTCTATTAATTTTCAAACTTCCACTCTTGTGGACCAATAATGGTCTGCAAGTGGAACTGCACATAGCAGTCTAACTTGACTTTTTATAGTCATAAACTTCCGTATTTTTCTTTCAATTTTTTTGCATTGATTTCATGACATGGGACATTTTGAGAATGTGTTTTTTTAAAGTCACGTCTCGAGGCATAAATCTAGAATAAACATAAAAGACATATTTGAATTTGATGCTATAAAGTTTAATCCAAACCTCAAGGTTATGATCAACAAATATTTTCATTACTAAAGTAAATCAGAAGCTATTCATATCCCAAAATTCAACTTCAGATCAATTAACATAAGGAAGTTATTGATTTTAAATGGACCTATGGACCAATAATGGGCTCAGGTACAGAAACCTTTCTTGATTTCTTATGACCATGTCTTTTGCATTTTTAATGAGCTTGTTTTTGCATTGGTTTCATATCATTTTGAACTTTCATACTATGATTTTTTGGAGGATATCATAAAGTAAGTTTTGCTCTATATGGGGAAATATTAATCATCATTACAAGTTACCTAAAATTGAGATCAAAAGTGAAAATCCAAACGTCAAATTCAAGGCCAGCCAATATTTTTATGGGATGAAGGAACTTGTCAATTGCTTATATATCAAGTATTAGCTCAAAATGCGTTTCCTCGTAAAAGTTGTTGTATTTAAACTATAACTGCCTTCTGGGAACCATAATTGGTTCTGAGAAGGCAGAAAGCAGTTTTGACCCTGTCATGTTTGAATGGCCCTATCTTTCTTCCAGACTTCGGATTGACATGTGGTTTTTTGTGTCTTTTTCGTTATCTCGTGTAGAAAAATATCATGGTAATAAAAAAATTTGAAAAAATCGTTTTGTCGAGACAGTTTTACTTCATGTAAACATGAAGCTTTTGGTACTTGACCCCCCTGAGTTTGCTAGAGCATAACTTACAAGAATGGAGGTGTATATATTTTTAGGTAATTTTCTAGTGAACAAGAAAGGTTCGGATAGATTTTGTACCATTGATTTTATATGAATTTTAAAGTAAACACTGCAAATGGACCATTTCTAGTCCATCACCTGACCACTCTAGTGTTAATGAAAAATTTATTTTAAGTAGATTGAAATTAAAATTTGTTTACAAATTAATTTTATGCTCTAGTAACCATTATAATTTTTATTAAGATAACCTGATAAAATTGTTACAATAAATAAGAGTTAAAAAAGGATACTTATAATCTTACATCGTCATCCTTAAAATATATCTATTAGATTTGAATAAGTTCAAATTTTGTTAAATATTGTCATCAAGGCGAAAATATCTGAAAGATAAATGTCTAAGTTAATGCAAGATCTTTGCGCAGATAATCTTTGTTCTGTTATAAAACAGGTACAAGAGAAAAGGACGAAAACCTGTGTAATATAGCACAGCGCCTAAGCACACAAAAGATGTCCGATCCTCCAGAAAGAAGTTTGAACCTTATAATAGAAAGAAGTGTTACAAACAAGGCATGTTATAAACACGGCGCCTAAGCAAGCAGTCTAAGCAAGTACTTAAAACAAAATATTACCGATCCTCCTGCTAGGAAAAAGAAGTCTGATCCTCAGAGGAAAGAAGTCTGTAAGAACAGAGCGCCTGGCATTTAACACAACAGATAAGCACGCAGGCGAACCAAGCTATTTAAAACAAAAGATTCTGATCCTCCTGCTAGCAAAAAGAAGTCTGATCCTTGAGACAGAGATTTATAAGCTTAGGCGTGGATGCTGCAAGGCTACAAAGGGCGTCGGCGGACATACAAACGCTGCAATGAATGAAGATATGAAGCGCTGCAATGGATGAAGATATGTAGAAGGACGGAAATGCATGCGGATATGTTCACCCAAATGCCGCCATAGCCGGAACATAGGCGAAAGAATATGGTAACTCTGTTACTGTTTTTCGCAAGTATCTTAAGGGGATTTTTGTAGGAGTCTTATTATGACAGTCTTATTGTGATAAGACATCATTTTAAGCTCCACATCAGACTTAGGACATGTCTTAAGAAAAACACTTTCACACTGGCAGGGTTGTTGCCACTGGAAGTGGAGGCGCTGATCCAGACTATCACTTTTGTGAACAGATTATGTACCTTGGATGATGATCGACTCCCAAGAAAAGCAATGGAAGCATCCACGCACACGGGCTGGTATAGAGATGTATTAGATTGGGCCTCTGCCTGGGGGATCAACAGAACAAGCTGGCCGGATACAGAAATAGGTGTGCGGGATATGGTACAGTCACAGGCATTGAAGCGGATCTGGAATGAACCTGGCACTAAAATGGCCTATTACATGAAAGAGATCAATCCGATGTTGGTGTACTCGGATCAGACATACCTTCAGGCCCAGATCTCACGACACATGAGGCAAACCATTGCAAGGTATCGGACTGGCTCGCATAAACTCCAAATAGAGACAGGAAGATGGGCTGGTATTCCAAGAGAAGAACGGATTTGCCTGATGTGCACAGAAGGCGTTATCGAGGATGAAGAGCATGTGTTTCTAACATGCGCATCTTATGCAGGAATTAGAATCTGTTTTCGTAATTTTCATAGTCTCTTAGAGGTAGATCCAAAGCAACTAGGTTGCTATCTCAAAAAGGTCGAGTCACATAGATTGTTTTTTATTCAAATACGATCAAACATGTAAATGTAACTGCTGCTCCATGACCTCAAGGTCCAAAAGGGGCATGATAAATACTATTATTATTATTATTATTATTATATTTTATGTTTTCACACTACTCTGTTTCATGGAAAAGAAGTGAGTGAGAAACTCTGTTTTGATAGAAGAACATTTGATTTTGAAGATCTAAAGGATTGTGGATTATCGAATCGCTTCTCACTTTTTTGAATCGATCCTCTTCAAGGGTATAATCGCAGTACTTTTTGCACTAATTCTTCAATTTATTCTAACTGCACTGTAAGTTTTGCATCCTGCAGATCATGCCGAACAATCCAAAGCAGACACCTTGTATATGTATTAGACATGCAGACCCAAATCCGAAACTGCAGACTCGGAACTGTGTAGGAGTTGTGCAGACAAAAAAATCCCACCGTAGCACAAAAAATAGCCAGAAAACATCGGACTGGACTTGTTTTTGCTTTATTCAGCACAGAATAAGGATCTGCTTCTTACATAGAGGATTTTTGCAAAGAATTACTATGAAGAATCTGAAACAACAAAATTGTGAAGAAATCTTCACATTCCTTGAAATCTTGACTCCCTTTTGAAGCTCTAAGTTATCTGCTGAAGCAACGGCAGAACAAAATCGAAGTCCTATTTTAGGACTTTTCTTGAAATCCCGTCAGCAAGAGTTGTGATTGGGCAAAAAAGTTGTCTTATTTTGTGGCGGGGGGTTTCCCCCGGAAGAAAAAGAGACGCCATAGTAAATAAGACACGTCCTACTTAGGCTCGTGTGAAAACCATTTTTACTTGTTTGCTGTGTTGGACCAATGAAACACCTTAAAAAATAAGACACTGCTATTGTGTGAAAAGCCCTTTTTCCACGACCCTGCTGTCTTAAAATTATTGAAGTGTGATTGGGCCATATAAGACACCATGGCTATTCCATGGCAACTTTTTGGACATGTCTCATTTAAAGTTCGTACAAATATAGTGTCGCACCCCCCGCCACAAAATGCAACAGGCAAACGTGGCCAATCCCATGTCTTTTTGGCCGCAATTTTAGGATGTCTGGAAAAAAAGGTAGGCTATGCTACGAGCTTGTTGTTTGTCGTTTATCGCTGGATCTGTATCACTGGCATCAGACATCTCCGATTTGGCACAAAGGGCATGCCGGATCTGTTAAAATCTTGTCGGGCTGACGAAGATTATATCCCAATGAAATGTTCAATGCGCAGTGTAAGCTCCGAGCCTTCAATTTCAACTATTCAGGTTAGGATTCATAGCATTCCACTGGATGAAAAGTCTAACAAGAAGGGCTCGAAAAATGGCATGGCTACATCTTCTAGCAGAGGAAATTCCACTTCCCCCAAACTATTGCATCATGCATTACGTCCAATTGATGCTTTCTTGGGTGAAGATCTGTTGATAATGGATGGCATTCCAATTATTCACCTCCTGCAAAAATCTAAGGGAAGTCCTAAAAGCAAATCAGACTCAGAAAGCTCAGGAAGTACTCAGGCAGCAACATTGTATAAGACAGAACTCTGTCGCTCCTGGGAAGAGTCTGGACATGATCTTAGAACATGAAGATGGATGATACCGAACAGGATTTTCGGAAATCTGCTTCCGATTTTTTGATCAAGTATCCGTCCATTCTGCTCTGCTGCACATAAAAAAAGTTAAGAAGATCCTATCCAAGCTGATGAAGATGAACAATGCGCCATTGATTCAAAAGACTGTAGTTCTGCTTTAGAAAGCTCTTCCCCTGAAATTGCAGAAGGAGCAGAATGTGGAAAACCTAGATTATAGGACATGTCTCATATTGATAGGACATGTCTTATATTTGATAATGGAAAACTGATTTTTTAGGACGTGCCTTATGTATGACATGGAGCTTAGGTGGAGCTCAAAATGGTGTCTTATAAAAATACTAGAAAAAGTGCCCAGCGTTGCTGGGCTTTTCGTCGGGCATAATTTAAAAAATCAATAAAAAATGGTGGATATATTTCACTTGAGAAGGCTTGTGTTGAATGGTGAGAAGGGTTGTGTTAAATGTGGAGCGAAGGTTAATGGTAGAATCTTGAGAAATTTTTCTGTATGTTCCCTGTACCAATACAATGTGATATGGCAAATATGGTGGACTCCCATTGCAGTATCATCTGTCTAAATCAGACTTGCAAAGAAGACATGACAAGTCACATAAGTTACTTGGTTTAGAGATTGCTTCAAGTTTTATGCAAGTTGGAACTTTAATTTAACGTTTTACTTTTTTGTTTTTTCACTCCTAAAAGTACACTATCTTAAGCTTATATTTGGCACAAGTTGAACATCACATGATACTTGCAAGTGACCAGGCATGAATCCATGTTCTTAGATGATGCAACTATCTGCAATCTAGAGTTCCTGCAATGAAAGAGAAACTTGAAACCTTTGCAAAATTGTCTTTATAAAGACCTACCTGGGGATGAACCCAGTCATTTTGCTCATTGAAGAGGCCTTGACTATCTGGGTGGGCAACATTAGTAGTCTATGTACTGAGCACGAAAAAGAGGTTTAACGAAAGGCGATATTGCCATGCACCTGGAGGCATGTTTATGACTAACAACAACTATAAATATAAATAAAATATTGTATAGGCCATGTATTACCCAAGCAATTCATTCTCAGCTTCAAAATAAATATAACGTTTCGAATGTATAAGGTCCTAATGAGCAAAGATTTTCTGCATGGAAATTTTTTTTTTTTTTTTGAAGGACGTCATACTTTATTAATAACACTCCATCATAATACATAATACAATGCAGAGACAGGAATAAAAAACCCAGTGGACAATCAGATCCAACTGAGCAGGGCCACCCATCTAAGCATGACAGTATAATGCAGTTCACACTATTCTCTTCTCCTACAAAGAGAAGAATAATATATAATCATATTTATAGAAAAGTTACTTTAACCAGGTCGAACTTCCACATCCATAGAATCATTAACAGCAACTTGATCTGCACCCTGGTGTCTCAATGCCACTGAATCAGGGACATCCACTGTAACAATCGTAGCAGATACTGGAGCTACAGAATGAACTAACGCAGATTGAGGAGCCGAGCTATTTTTGTGACGTGCAAGCTTCTTCAAGCGTGGAGTAGACCACCCTTCGTCCAATAAGTCTTGCTTGTGAGCAATGTCTAGAAGACGAGAGTGTTGATCCTCATTAAGAGGGTCCACTGATATAGACTGGGATGGAGATACACTCGAAGAAGGCGATGGTGCAGAAATAGCTAGAGAAGAAGGCACACGAGCTGGTAATACTGGCGTATTAACTAGTGCAGAGGCAGATGAGGAAGAAGATGATACAACATGACATTCGAGTGAAGTGGCTGCTATGTGACAGGGGATAGGAGCAATTGGAGAGGTAGAGACAAAAGTATGCCTAGACCTGTAAGTAGCGAAAGCCTCAACATTGGGAAACATCTTGGCAAGCTCAGGTCCATAAGCAGCGTAGTTTGTACTTGAAAAAAAGTGGGCCACTTTTGACCACTACTGACTGAGGAATAGAAATACAAGTAGGAAGAGATACACAAATTCGAGGACCATTAACAATAGAATGGGCAAGATGCATACCCAATCCATTGGCAAATTATGATAGCTTCGAGTTCACAATCCAATTAGAAGTCCATGTTATAGGGATTAGATAATTATAGAGAAGCTCTGGTCCATCTAAGGACATAGGTTCTAGCTACAATCTTGCACTTGACTGCATGAGAATCAGATATTGACAACACATTTGATCCTTCGATGTATGATGTATATGTATGGTTCAAGCCGAAAAAAAACCCTTCAACTCATGCACCATCTTCGTATGGCTAAAGCTCTGTGAACTCCCTTTGGTTTGACCATCACCGACAAATGCTAAGCTTTGAGTCCTTGCGTCCATTAAATCCAATCAAGCCGTGCCTAAAAACACAAATGCTCTTACGTAGGCAAATCACCTGCAACAACCGGTTTAGGCCAATTTTCAGTATATACTGACATATACCCAAATCGTACCCATTACCCACATGAGCGAGGATCTGCACTTTAGGGGCAGCCCAACAAGGCATAATATTATCACACCAAATCTTCTCAACACTCTTCCATATCTTCTTTGACGTGCAAAGATCGAGCTGATAGCCCAGAATGAAGGCTACATGATGACTGTTGCAACGTGAACATCAAATAGGCCTCAAAACTCCTGGATGGATTATATTTAGTTGCTCCATTTGTTCTTCTTCTCTGTTGTTTTCATTTATTATTCCGTATTGTAATGGAGCTTAGTCCCTGAATTTTATTTAGGCTTATTCCCAGTGTTGTGAACCCATCCCATAACCTGTTGGGGTTTCCGTAGATGTAAAAAGTCCATCTATCTATCTATCTATCTATCTATTGCACTTGCACCCTTAGCAACAATATCATTAAAATTCATAGAAATTATTCTACCTTCGCAATGAACTTATTATAGTGTCTTTTGAAGGCCCTCTTAAATGTGGCTGAGTAAAGCTAAGATTTCAAACTGTTTAAGAAAATTGAAAAAATGTCATACGGAAATCCATACATTTTGCCATGTGCTTATGGTATTGCAATCAACATTCTGATGTAGGTATGGCCCAATTCATTGCAAATCAACAAGGCTAAATATACCATTATCTATAAGATGGAAAACGTTTAAAAAGCTCCCCATGTTGTGTTGTATAGCTCCAAATGAAAATATGAAGAAATAATATTCAAAACATGATGTGGATTTATCGGTCTTATCTACCTGCTTCAATAAATCAACATTTGACATGTTTGATCCCTTTTTTTTCAACCATCCAGTTTCACATATGACTTGCAAAGCTTCTATACTTGAAAAGCTTCTATAATTTTTAAAGGAGTCAATAGAAAATCTCCAACAAAATAGATCATTTTTTTAGACAGATTTTCAATAACTTCTTGCACGCAGCAAGATTATATAATGTCTATCCACCTTGAAACTCAAATGTCCATAAACCAAGACAAAGAAATCATATGCAAAATTCTTTGCTAGATGTAAATCGGCATCATATGCTTTAGAGTACTATAATTTTTGTTTTTAGCCAAGGTCAAAGGCATGACCTTCGAAATGATCTCAAAAATGGGTATGGGTAATTTCGAATAGAAGCATATGGTGAGCAGAAGTTATGTTCTTACTTTGGTGGAAGCTATGCAAAATATATAGATTGCTTCATTATTGCCCTTCATTGTTATCAATAAAAAGAGTGATAATTGCTGACTTGTCTTAATGGCAGCTTCGATATATTCTCGGTCCCATAAGAGGTGCTATTTTTATTTTCATATATGAGTTGCATGACGATAATTACAAATACAAAATTTTGATCTGGTCATTCATTTTTCCGACAATTGGTGCATAGCAACAACTACAAATGAAACATTTTAATCTGACTATGCTTGTAATATATTGTAATATATAGGATATTCATGCATTGTATGTATTTGCAAGTATAATAAGCAATGTGTTATGTTTAATGTAATATATAGGATATTTATGTCCAGTTGCCTCTGCCATAAATCCTACTCCTAGCACTGCGCCTTCTTCAATGGATATCTCTTGTCCCCCTGTGACTTCCTCTACATCTATTCCAGCCGCTGGTCCCACGCCTCTGCTGCTGGATCAACAAAGGCAAAGGTTGGATGAAATTCAGAGGTCGCAAGAGCAAGTTGAAGAGATTTATGGGCAGTACATGGATATTGATCGTCGTGGTGCCCACCCTCCACCTAAACATCCACCTGCTCTTCATCAACCTCGAAAGTTAGTTAAGGGTTGTAACACCTCTGCATCTCAGCTTTCCTCAGCACTTGCTATACATGATTCTGCTCCTTCTGTTGCATGTGGCCGCTTTGCTCCACTCCAGTGGGCTGATTTGGTTGAAGATAATACTGCTTTGTCAAAGGCCCAAGTTACATCTTCAAACTCTCCTGAGATTCCAGTAGTCACATCGGAGTTGATGCCGTTACAGGTTCAATGTGGTTAGCCTCTTTAGCAGAGCTTTCTCTCCTATTACTTATCTAGTAGCACATGGTGTCGCAGGCTCGTGTTCCAGCAGCACCCTCTTGTGCTTATACAAGTAGATGAGAAATATTCATTTTGTACTTATTCTTGCTGATTAATAAACTTGTTTGTTCGTCATTCAAAAAAATATATATATATATATAGGATATTCATGCATTGTATGTATTTGCAAGTATAATAAGCAATGTACCATGTTCAGTGTGAGAGCAGACCAATATGGCGAACCAATATTTAGACAAAGCAGAAATGCTGAAATGACAAAAGGATCTTAGGACAACCTACTCTAGAATGTAGAATCTACTCTAAAAGTAATTGGAGCAGGAGATGTGTGTCTAGATGGTATGGCTTTATGAACTGGAGCTTTCCTTTCCATCAATGATTTATAGCCATGAGAGTGACAACACCATGCAAATATGCTTTTCTTAGCAGCATAGGCAAGTCTTGTGATACCATTCATAGTTTCTCGTAAAATATCTCAACATGCATTGAGGAATATAAAACACTTACCTGCTTGAAAATTTCAAATTCGAGAAACCCTATTATCTTTGCACTTGAACGTAGAAATTTTTATGCAAATATGTAGTAACAAATATGTCCCATAATTTTGACGTCTTGCATCGACATGTTTGGTTTAAATGTTCTCCTTGAGTATCCTTTGAATGGAATCTGCATCCAGATGACTTGAATGAAATGTTATCTCATTGAATCAAATTTTAAGATAAATGTCTCAAAAATTCAATCCACCATGTTTGTGTCCATGATCTATTGGACATCACGTTAACAAAACTACCACTGTTGTACTTCCTTCGGGAACCATCTTGTTAGAAAAGTTGCGACGCCAGGAAAACAATAACTTCAGTTGGCAAATTACACAAACCTCTGGACTATACTTCTGGCTTAGATCTTCAATCCTAGTGAAGGTCAGATGTAAGCTCCAACAGAATGCCATGGAGATAACATGGTAATTTACAGGCTATTGAAATAATATGCAACTTCGATAGTAACTTTTTAAGATGTGCAAATTGTCTTTCTACAAGACCAACTTTCTTCCTATTGCTACTTCCAATATCTGCGAGTCCCCCCCTTTTTTTTTTTGAAGGACGAAAGCCAAAAAGTTTATTAATCAGAGAAAAAGTACAAAATTTACATGTCTCATCTAACTGTGTAAGCACACAAAGATGCCACAGGAGCACGAGCCTGGAGCACAATGTACTTACTCCAGAATAGGAGACTAATGATAAGAATCAATTCGAAGATACTGAATCCAGATGCGTTCCGCCGGTTCTGAATCAAGGGAGGAACACTCGTGAGGGTCAGCCAATACTAAGGGCCACCGTAATAACACCGCGGTGCGATGAATAAATGCTCAAAAAGATGTGGTGTCCGTGGACGCTCCCATATCGACCATAGGAGCCAACCGGAACCAAGATGAAATGCCCTTTGTTTAGCCGGAGGCCATGCGTTGGGATAGGGCGCCAAAAGGATGCATCGGCAAATCCAATGTACCGTTAAACAAACCTTGTAGCCGTGACCACGTTGAATCTCGGGACAATCAAAGAGACAATGCTCAAGAGTATCAACGTCCGAAAAGATGAAGCGGGCATACCGCGGATATGCGAGGATCATAGCGATGTCGAAAAGGCATTAACCCGCGAGCACCTCGGGATAACCCGCCACCACAAGTCTGAGACTTTAGGGTGGAGCAATCTATCCCAAAGCCATCGCCATGTACGACACAAAGTGGGCTGTGGAACATGTAGGTGCCACCCATCTGGCAACTGGAGGGGTTGTGGTGCTAAAAGAAGGCGATATACCGATCTGACAAATTGCTTGCCTTTGCGAATATTTTCATGACAGTCCCATGGCACCCTTTCAGCAACACCAACTTGCACTATAAGAGGCAAATTTTCTGCGACCTTCTCCCATAGAGATACATCCCAACCAGAGAGCAGGAACTTTGCCTGAAATTCAGGCCAAGACAGTAGGCGACCCTCCTCATACCATGCTTGAATAGAGACAACACCTACAAGAACCCATCGTCTCTGTGTAAGGGGATGAACTGAGGCTGCCAATGGAGGTGCTGAGGGGTCTGGAGGCAGTGGTGCCCACCACCATGGAGTCTCCAATAGGGTATGGATAGAGGGGCATGGCCAGAAAAGCCATGCTGCCAACAAGCCACGCAAAAATGGAGAAGCACTTGGAAAAGGCTGCAGAGTCTGAAATAAAGCCCAAGATAGGACTGGTTTGACAGCCTTCTTGCCTAGAGGGATATAGTGACCAAGAGCTTGTCTAAGAAGGCGTGAACCAGGAGAGTCATCCTCACCATTCAGGAGTCTCCAAATGAACTTTGAAATAAGCACTTTGCTCTGCAGTAAGAAGTCCATCATACACAGACCACCTGCCCATTTTGGAAGGATGCACTTCGACCAAGCCACCTTAACCACAGCACCTTCCTCAGTACCTGCCCAAATAAAGTTCCGAACTATTGCAATGAGCTCACGCACTTTGATCTGTGGTGCTAGCAGTAAGGATGCCATATAAACATGGGTACTACTAAGGACTGACTTGGCCACTGTAATGCGACCCGCAAGAGACAACTTAGCAGTGGACCACCAGAACAAGTGCTTCTCCAAACCCCTAATGATCTCCTCCCATGCAGCTCCCATAGTAACATGGATGCCAACTGGAATCCCCAACAACTTGATGGCCTGTCCATGCACAAGTAATTTCCATGGATAATCGTGAACATATGCCGGAGCCGGATTATCCAATGTCCACAACGTTGTACACTTCTGCCACCCCACAAGAACATTAGTGCTATTAAATTAAGGTCCCAATACCAATCCATAAGAAGCCCCTTGAAATGCTATAAGAATGTCATTCCATCTGATACCGAGTTTTTCGTCATTCGGCGCCCAATTTTCACTTTTGTCTCAGACAACATATTCTCTTTTGGCAACTCCCCGCCAGTTCTTGATCCATGATCATTGGTTTATAGATGAACTCGATGGCTTTTTCATGGTTTAAGATACCATGGCTTTTCCATGGCAACTTTCTGGATATGTCTCATTTCAAGTCTGTACAAATATAATGTCGCTTTTTCTTCCGGGAAAACAATGTCGCTTTTCAGACAGCAACATTGTATAAGACTCTGTCGTTCCTGGGAAGAGTCTGGACATGATCTTGGAACATGAAGATGGATGATACTGAACAGGATTTTCGAAAATCTGCTTCCAATTTTTTGATCAAGAATCTGTCCATTTTGCTCTGCTGCACATAAAAAAGTTGAAGAAGATCCTATCCAAGCTGATGAAGACGAACAATGTGCCATTGATTCAAAAGACCGTGGTTCTGCTTTAGAAAGCTCTTCCCCTGAAATTGCAGAAGAAGCAGAATGTGGAAAACCTAGATTATAGGACATGTCTCATATGATAGGACATGTCTCATATGATAGGACATGTCTTATATTTGAGTAATGGAAAACTGATTTTTTAGGACGTGTCTTATGTATGACGTGGAGCTCAAAATGGTGTCTTATAAAAATATGATAGCCATAAAATAAGACATGTGGAAAAAGGGCTTTTTTCCTTCACGTCCTGGGCCTCAGCATTTAGCTGTAGGATCTAATCTCAACCGTCTATTCAAGAGTGTTATGTCCAGTAACATTCATGGCCCACTCTGTTATGAAATAACAAGATTATTATGTCCATAACGGCCATAACATCTGCCACATGGTTTTTTTGTGCTCCAGGACCCTCCTCCATAGTCGTGGTTTCAAGGGCCCTCCAAGATTTCTGTGGTTTCAAGGGCGATCCGCCATGGCCATGGTTTCAAGGACCCTCCGCCTTGGCGTAGAGGGAACCAACATGCATATGATTTTCAAGAACCTAATTTTTTAGAAGCTGGCTTTGGGAGTCCGGCAAATCCTCTTTCTGAAGCAAAAGCACAGACAGCATTTTGCAGCCTCCATCCCCTGCTCCATTTTGGGAAACTCTTCTCTGAAACTCTTCTTTGAAATTCTCTGAAACTCTTCTTTTGGAGTCCGGAAGGTCCTTTTTCTAGAAGACATGGCATTTTGCATTTTGCATTTTGCAGCCTCCATCCCCTGCTCCTGTAGTGTACTCAGCCCAATGCCCTGCTCCAGTAGCTATGGTGGATTTTAGGCTCTGTACCCAGCTCCAGCAGCCAAATGCTTTGGCATCTTTGCCAAATGCTTCAGCTAAGGACGTTAATGTTGATAACGTCCTGTGCAGCCTCGGACGTCCCTGGCCACATGGCCACTCGGCCATTTTTTCCTGGGCCATAACGCCTCTGCGCAGGACGTTATCTAGCCCTTCACGTCCTGGACCTCATCATTTAGGCCCAGGTTTCAATCTCAGCTGCACATTACAGCCTGCTATATCCTGTAACATTTTTGCCCCTGTTTTGTTATGAATACTATGAAATTACAAAATGATATGGCCATAACATAACAGATGCTGCCACATGTACGTGCCTCACATTCTCCGGCTCCCCTGCTTCTCCAACCATATCAGCATTACCTAAACCAGCACTAGTGACCACAGCACCCAAATTGCCAGCAGTTCAATACTTCTTGATACATTAAGGGTATTAATCCACCCAATAGCTAATGCTCTACACCTGGAAGATATTTTGTAGATTGGATATCTATGATAGACAGATTGCATACTCTAACAAATCCGTAATCTAAGATACTAAATTTATATGTCATTCACATATAACAAGGCGCTCAAGGACTGACTGATTTGCCCGTTTTTGAGCGCCGTTTTTGAGCGCACAGGGTTGCAAGGTTAACATAAAGGCTCTACCATCGGTCTGCACAGGTCGGAAATACAGCTGCCATGCCACCGAAAAAGATTCCTCCACAAAAGGGAGACACGGAAGAGGAAGATAATGGGGAGCTTCTTGGTTTGATCAAGCAGCTTCTAACTGAAATGAAAGAAACAAAAGAAGAGGTGAAGGCAGCAAGACAGGAAATCGGGAACCTGCAGCAGAATTTAACACAATTAAAAGATGAAATGAAAGCTTCCATTACGAGATTGGCTAATTTAAGCCTGAAATAGAAAACCCGAAGAGTAAACTTGCAGATATAGAATTTGATCGGGGGCAACCGATGAATATAGCACTCCATGTTCTTCCTGAGCAAATGGTAGCAAAGAATCACCTCAAATATTGAGAGTAGGGTTTCTTCCTTATTTGCTCAAGGACAAGAGAGAATATCGAGCAAGAGGATCGACCGCAAGGGCTAAGAATATTGTGGTTGCCGGGCTTCCGAAGATGAAGGAGAAGATGTAAGTCATGTAGTCAATGAATTTTTTAAAAATACCATGCATCTTGTGGATCCTGGTGTCCTTTATAGTAGAAGGATTGGGAAACGAATTGAGGGGAGAAGCAGACCGGTACTTCTTAAATTTGGTAGCCTTGATTCTAAAGCAAGAATTTTGCAGCAAACAGGGGCACTTGAAAGGAAATAGGATTTGGCTCAATGATGATTTGACAAGACAAAGAAGAAAAAGAGAGGAAGCAGAATATTGGATGAACTTAAAAAGCTGAAATCAAGGCAAAATGCATATATCATCAACAACAAATTGGTGATCGTGGAACAAAGAATAGGGATGCATGGCCCTCAAGTGTCCGGTATGGAATATACATGGCATGAATGAATCAAAAATTCGAGTAATGCAAGAATGTTCATGGATTATGATATTCTAGCTTTTGTAGAAACCCAGGGAACACGTAGTAAATAGGCTTTTGGATATACCAGTGATTTCGGGACCGCTTGATTCTCATGCGGAACACAAAAAGCAAGAGCACAAGAGGTTGGGGTGGGATTGCTTGTTATGTTGGAGATACAATACATGGGAAAGTAACCATCGCTAGTGCATTATCACAAACAAAGATATCCGGCTGAAAAATTAAGCAAGAACAAATGGATATTTACTTGGCAAGAGTTTATTTTGTTCGCTAGATCCATTACCTGGCTGTAATTTACTCCATGGAAGGTCTCAAAGGCGAAGACCCTTTTATGCACTTGGCTCATGATATTTCAAGGTATAGGCAGCTCGGGTTATGTATTCATAACGGGGGACCTGAATGGTCGAATCGGATCTAAACAAGCGGGCTACGCTTTTCCAATGAAGGTAACCCATTGTGGTTACAAGAACACATAAATGATAATGATTCATGGCCGCCAGCATCAGCAGATCCCCGCTTTGAATAAAATGGGACAAAGATGTGACCGCTCTATGCGAGTCATTTAACTTCATTATCTTCAATGGCATTACAAGATTCCCTGAAACTATGCGCAACACATGCCATCAACCAAATGGGAATAGCACAGCGGATTACTTGCTTGGAGATCCTGAAGCAGTTGATAAAATCATAAACTTCCGAAGTTTTGGACAGAATCTGACTCCGATCATTCCCCATTGGAGATTTCTATGCAGACAAAAGCCTATCAGAAACATTGCGCACTTATTCCGCCTGCAAGATTGAAAGTAACGTACAAAAAAGCAAGTGAGTATAAATTGGCATTGGAGCAAAAAATAGAAGATATACAATTGTCTTCTGGGCCCTTAGATGAGAAGCAAAAAAGCCTTGTAAATCTAATCTTAGATGTGGCTCAGAACGTTTTTGGCACAACAAAGCCAAAAAAGCCGATTGGTTCAGAATAAATGGTTTGACTTTGAATGTAGACAAGCAAAAATGAGGTGCGAAATTCTCGGGATCCACTTCGGCTAAGCAAAGATAAAAAGAATAATTAAGGCAAAAAAAACGTAAATGGTATCGAGACCATCGTGAACAAGGCTATACTTGATATTGAATTGGAACCAAAGAAATTTTGGAATTGCTCAAAAAAGAAACTTTCTCTTGGAAATATACAAAGGGAAGATCTCTTGGCATGGGTCACAGAATTGTATACTGTGCCTCAAATTGACCAGATAATATCCGGAGGAGAGGCACATCCTATTTTTACTACCCCAGATGTACAGGAGGCTCTTAAAAAAATGCAAAATGGGCGCGCAAGTGACTCAATGGGCATCTCCATTGAACTCTTAAAGTGGGGAGGAAAGCACCTTCATGCAATACTTGCTGATTTGTGCAATGAAAGCCTGCTACGTGGTGGATTCCCAAAAGATTGGTGTTTGAACAGGGTCACCCCAATATTTAAAGCAGGCGACAAAGATGAAGTAAGGAATTATAGAACAATTTTGATTTCTAATATCTTTGCTAAACTCTTTGCAGCAATGCTGGAGAAAAAGATCTCATGTTGGGCAGATGATTCAAACAGTAGAGCATTCACCCAAAGGGATTTAGAAAAGAGCATTCCACACTGGATCATTTAGCCACTCTGCGGGTTATAAATGAGGGGGCAAAAGGTTCAGGTAACAAAAGATATTTGGCGTTCATTGATTTGGCAAAAGCTTTTGACAGGGTAAACAGAAGTGATCTTGCATCAAGACTTGATGAACTGCAAATCCCAAATGAGCTAAAACATGCGGTTACTTGCCTCTATAAACAGGTTCTGGTTGAATTGTCCTTTCCATTTACAGGATCGGATCAGGTTGAGAATAATATAGGGGTCAAACAAGGATGCCCTTGCTCTCCCACGCTCTTTGGTTTACTTATCGACGAGCTTGAAAGTTGGTTAGCAAGGCTTGGTGGAGTAGGTGCACGGCTGGGAAGGTATGTACTCCAACTGCTGATGTTTGCGGATGACATTGTGTTGATTTCTCGAACTGCTATTGGATTGCAACAAAGACCTAGATGCTCTAGATGCTTTTTGTACTCATAGAAAATTCCGTGTCAATGTAAATAAGTCAAAGATCTTGGTTCTTGGAGGACGGACTCAACAGATTTTTCATTGGAGGAATTACATTACAAAAAGTTAGTGAGTACAAATATTTGGGTATTGATGTGACCAAAGAACTATAGATGGAATCTTGCAGCCTCAAACGTGCATCCGGAGGGATGAGAGCTTTGTACAAAGATGTTCCACCAATGTGCATCCAATAACTTTGACCATTGGCGACTGAGAAGGTTACTTTATGGTGTACAAGTGAAACCGGTTGTGTTATATGGCTGTCCTATTTGGGGGCCAGGGCTGTCCAAAAAGAGTTGGGATATAATAGAAAAAGTGCAAAAACGATTCTTATTAGAAGAATTTGGAGCCAAAAGTCAGACCCCGTATTGCATGCTTTTGGCAGAGGCTGGTTTTTTGCCACTTGAGGTAGAGGCTTTATGTCAGACAATCAGTTATGTTAACAGAGTTTTTGCTATGGATTCAGATAGACTTCCACGTCTTGCACTAGAACAATCAAGGGAGAAAGGGTGGTACTTTGATATTTTAAAATGGTCAGCGAAATGGTTGGGACAGGGTATATGGCCGGAATCAATCAAATGCAAAGAAGTGTATGAGCAAGTTGCCGAGATAGTATTGAGGAAAATGTGGCAAGTAGATGCCGACGGGGGCACCAAAAAGCAGTTCTATCTCAATGAGATCAATGATTTATATGAATATAAAGAGCAAGCATATCTCCTTACACATATTGACAGGAATAATCGGAAGATTATTTCCCAATTGAGATTGTCATCGCATACCCTTCATATTGAAACTGGTAGATGGAATGGCACTCCACGCTATAATAGGTATTGCCCTGGTTGTCTAGAATTGGAGATAGAAACAGAAAAGCATGCTTTTTTGGATTGCGCATCATATGTGCACTTAAGGGAGCAACATGGGGTTCATGCTTCTACGTTGAAGGAACTTCTAAGTATGCCAACTCATAAGTTGAGTTCCTACCTGAAGGACATCTGGAAAGAACGAAAGGATATAATGATGTTATTTGAAATTATGTCAGACTTTGAAACCTGTAACGTTCTAGAATGAGCGCTTAACTCTGTACATATTTGCCATAGAGGCCTGGGGGCCTAAAATGGCTTGATAATATTAAATTAAATTAAATTAAATTAAATAGACATGCTGACATAAATGTACCATTCGTGAACCAGCACCCAAATCGCAGATTGTACAAGCCTTCTACATTACCATTTGTGTCCTTGCTTTCTCATATTTTGTTATTTGCTATTGATTCTCTTCCGGCCGATTCTATTGAAAATGCAGTTCCAAGATTGGGGTTCAATGCCGACGGATGATATGATTCAAGAAATATTGGATAAAGGGGGATATGAAGCTTTTAAAAAGAGAATGGTAGCAAAAGGCTTCGTCCCAAAAAAAGGCCAGTCATTTTGATTAAAAACTATGTTACAAATCTATGTTTTAGAAATAGAGATTTATGTTTT